>JBCJKH010024214.1:4591-48423 GCA_039877255.1 Loriculus beryllinus | reverse complement strand
CCCCCTTTCCCCCCCCCCCCCCCCCCCCCCATCCATCCATTCCTTTACCACTATCCCTTAAAAATACCTATTCGGTGCAGCGCTCGCAGAAACCCTGCTGCAGAAATCTTATAGTCCGGTCTAGGAGTGCCCAAGCCAATTAATTTTAAATCCTTAGGAATTAATCAGATTAAAATGTACAGAAGTTTCATTCTCGTACGCATACGTGAGCCAAAAGTCGTTTCCCTTTAAGAGATCCTTTTCTTTTAAAGTTGAATTTTAGGCAGATAAGAGACTTACACTAGGGGGCAGCCGGATACTGTACTTGCTCCAATCTTAAGCTATTTTTTTTCCTCTCTCACAGCATATGCTCTGATTTAGCACTGTAAATTTTTCAGAGGACCCAACTCTGACAGCCCCTGGTGATTTTCAAAGTACCACAAGCCAGTGGTTAAAAATTGCATTGACTTGGAAGTTCAGAGGCACACAATAGGAGCCACTTTCCCTATTCATGGAACTTCAGTGTGGTGGAAGAGAAAAACACACACATACTACATTGAGGGAGAAGAGGAATTCATTGAATTCTGTTAGACGTAACTGCTTTCCACTGAGTTCAGAGCGAAACTCGCTATTTGTTCGATGCTGTATTCATATTGCGATTTAATCTAGAAAGAATTAGAGGACTGTTAGGCAGCTTTCTGCCAGGAAAGCAGCTTCCCCTTCCTGTCTCTTTATTTTTTTAAACCTAAAGATTTACACCGACTCTCTCCCCAACTCTATTTTAGCAAAATAAATCCTTCCACTCCCTCTCATTAAAATGAATTTACATCTGCAGTAAAATGGCAGGAGGGATGCGCTTGTTTATTTGGGAAACCAATACGCTCTTACTTTTAAAACAGAGCGTTCCCATTGTCATTAGGCTGGGAGAAGGACGGTGGAGAATGTCCCCCTGCTCTGCGAGGCGCTCAGGTTTCGAGGATTATTGAGCGAAATTAGCTGCAGTTCATTTTTACATTCATCTGTTCTGCCTCAACCCACTCGCAGGGGTGTTTTCAAATAAATAGCAAAGCATCTAATGGTGCTAATAGATAGTTATATTGCTCCATCCCTCGAAGAGCAAATAGTTAATCTGGGGCATTCTTCATTAATGCTTGAGCAATCAGCATATACAGCGGCTTTTAAGCGTGTATCAATGGCTTTTTATTTTTACGATCCTACGTTTAAACTATTAATATTGTCCGTCCTGTTAAACCCGCTTTCTCTTCTGATTTCTACGTTTGTTAAGACGGCGTTAATGTAATTTTTTCATATGGTGAATTAATCCTGTTTACTTTGTCAGGTTCGAGGCAGGAAAGGCTGGTGTTGGGCTGGGGTTTCGGGGGTTTTTATTATTATTGTTATTTCTCCTAAAGAAATTCACCATCAGCAACAATCTGTGACTATTCTGTATTTTGAACGCCCACACTCCCCGAAAGGTGACCTCCTCGGCTCTGGGTTATTTGGAAATCATAAGGCAGTTTCCCCACATTTTAACGGGGAAAGATTCCTTTCCCCCTTTCTGTCTTTCCAGTCCTTCCTGGTCTCTATTTCGGGGAAAGGTCGGGTTTGTTCTGTCAGGATCAGTGGGAATGCTGCAGCCCTGTCTTTGAAATTGAGCCGCAGCCTATTCTCCGTTCGGGGGGTCTTGGTACACCAGGTTTTCGAGCAGGACACTGTCAAGTCTCTGTGCCTTTTTACAACTTTCCAGTCACCTCAGCACCTGCGCCATTAGCCACATATATTATTTCTGCTGCAGGAGGAGGGGGTGTGCTTGTGGCAACATGAAAAAGTGCGTGTGAGGGGCAATTAATTCTTTGCGGAGGGGTGCCCCAGGTCTGTATCCCCTCGCCCGCACTTGGCGGCCGGCTCGGAGGGGAGCGTACGGTGTTTGCACGGGAGGAATAATCCGGCCGGGCTTTTATCCAGCTACGTTAACGTGTTTTCTTATTTATCTCTCCGTCCCTTCGCTTGTCCCGGTATCCTTTGGCCATTTTCGCGAGGAGATGAGCCCCCTGTCCCCGTTCCGCTGTCCGGTAGCTCTGTTCGGCGGGAAATAAACAACTGTCCCCGTGTGCTGAGACCGGTTAGCGGTGCTCCCGCTGGAGCACAGGGCTTGTGTTACTGCGTCAGGGCATGTGCGACTCAAGAAAACAGAAAAAAAGGGGGTAAAAGAACACACAAACCCCCCAAAATAAAGTTGAAAGGCTCGGGATGAGCTGCGCTATAGCGATGCCGTGGAGGTGGCGAGGGAAAGACACAAGCAGCACACGCTGCGGGGTGTTTCCGAGCACAAGGCAAGGGGGAGACGGTGTCTTGCGGGAACCGCGGTGTCTCGGCCACGGCGGAGAGCCCGGGGCGAGCGGCGGAGCCCCGTTAACCCAACCGGGGCCGTGCTGGGCTAGCGGCCGCTCCCGCACCGCCGGGCCGAGGACACACAGCACGCTGAGTGCGGGCGGCCAGGACGAGCGCAGGTGCCGCCGCCGCCGGTCCGCTCGGAGCGAGGCCGAGCGTGGGACGAGGGCAACGCCGGCCGCGGCGGGACCGCAGCGGGCGGGAGGCGCGTACCTGAGCCGCGCAGCGCCGGCGGAAACCGGACGGCGGCTGTTGCCGTCCCCGCTGCGACGGCGGGGCTGGATTTCACTTGGTTCTGTGCAGTTTTACCTCAGTTTCGCGTCAGACCTCTCATTTGCACCCGCCGCCCCCTCACGACCCCCGAGGCCGTGCCCCGCCGGGCGGCCCCAGGTGAGGCGGCGGCGGCGGCGGCGGCCGCGCTCCTCTCCCGTCTGCCGGTTCGCCTTAACCCCTCGCCCCAGCGGGAAGAGGGGAAGGGCAGGGCGAGGGGAGCGGGGTTCGGCGGGGGGGAGGGGGGGACACCCAGTCCCCCGTGGCGGTTGTGGTGGTAGCGGTGGCGGCGGCAGCGGGGCGGCGCCTGCCTCTAGGACCGCGCGGGCGGCGGCGACGGCGGCCATGGTTTAGGCCGCGCAGGAGGCGTCGCGGCCCAATGAGGGCCGAGGGGCGGGGCGCGAGCTTTTGACCAGTCAAACGCCGGTCGGGGTAAGGGAGGTGGAAGGAAGGGGAAGGGGGGGGGGGGGGAATGGGAATGTGTGTGTGTGTGAGGGGGGGGGTGGTTTGCGCTGCGCCTTATAAGGCGCGCGGTCGCCATGGCAACGCGCGCTAAGTTGCAGCAGCCGTGTCAAAGTTCACTCTCCCGCCAGCGGGGCGAGCGGCCGGCGGGGAGAGAGAGAGAGAGAGAGAAAGAGAGAGAGAGAGAGAGAGAGAGAGAGAGAGAGAGAGAGAGAGAGAGAGAGAGGGAAAGGGAAAGAGAGAGAGAGGGAGAGCGAGCGAGAGAGAGAGAGGGAGAGCGAGCGAGGGCGCGCGCGCTCTTTACGGCTCCGGCTCGCCGCTACGGCCCACGCGCCGCCCGCCCCGCCCCGCCCCTCCCATTCCGCGCCGGTTCGGGGGGGGGGGGGGGGAGGAGGAGGATAGTGGGGGGCCGGTGGGGTGGGTGAGCCCCCTTTTCGGTGTTTTAATTCGGGGGGGGGGGGGAAGAGAGGGTTGTCGCTATTTCCCCCCCGCCCCGTTCCCCGCGGTGGTTTTTTTCTCCCTCCCTCTCTCCCTCCCTCCCCGGCTGAGGAGCGATGCTGCGCGCTGGGTTATGATCCTTCCCTCTCTCTCCCTCCTCCTCCTCCTCCTCCTCTTCTCCTCCTCCTCCTCCTCCTCCTCCTCCCGCTCCCCTCTTTTATCATCCTGGCTGGCTGGGCGCTGCTGTGCTGGCGAGTTGACTCCTTCCCTCCCCCCCGCCCCGCGGCCCCCCTCCCCCCGCCCGCGCCGTGAGCACCGGCGGCGCGGAGGCGAGAGCCCACTTGCGAGGCGGCAGAAGCAGCATAAGGCAGCGCGGCGGCGGCGGCGGCAGCAGCAGCAGCAGCAGCAGCACCCGAGCGGCGGCGGCGGCGGCGGGAGCGGCGGAGGGGACACGGCGCGGCGGGAGCGGCGAACCGAGGAGCGAATAAACGATCATAATTAATAATAATAACAATAATAATAATCAAAACAGAGCGAGGAGAGGAGGAGGAGGAGGAGGAGGAAGAACAAACCCAAACAGCCAGCCCCCCCACCCCCGAGCCCAAAAGAGGGAGAGACAGAGAGAAAGAGAGCAGCGCCCGGGCGGAGCGGCGGAGAGGAAGAATTAAAGCGAGCGAAGGAGGAGGGAGGAGAGACAGAGCAGAGAGAGAGAGAGGAGGAAAGAGGAGGAGGAGGAGAAAGAGGAGAGGAGAGAAAAAAAAAAAAAGAAAAAAAAAAAAAGAAAAGAGAGAGCCCACAAAAACAAAGCGATCGCGGTTGATGTTGCTGCTGCTGCAAGCTGGACTTCCAAAAACTACGGCGAGACCGGCCGCCTCTCTCCGCGCCGAGAAAAGTCTCCTCCGCAGCCGCGCGTGGTTTTTTCCGCTGTGTGTGTAATCTTTAACCTTTTATTCATTCTTATTTTGATGGCTTTCCTGAATGGCTGACTGCGAGCTTCCCTGGACCTGGCCCCCAGACACCCGCCTCTCCTCCTTCAACTACTCTGCTGCAGATCAGCTCTAAGAGAGAGAGAGGGAGATCTTTGAAGAGATTTTCTTTTTTTTTTTTTTTTTTCCTCCTCTCTCTCTCTCTCCCCCTCTCTCCTTCCCCCCCTCCCCCCCTGTCCCAAACCCCCCCACTACCCTCTTTTACTTCGCTCTCCTGGAGCCCAGACAATCGACTCGCAACTCGCCCCCCCGCACACACACCTCCATCGCCCCGTGCTTCTGCACCTCCGCCGGTACCGGGAGATCCCCCCCGCCCTGAGCCTCCTGAGAGGAAAAAAAAAAAAAAAAACAAAACCAAGGAAACAACAAAAAAAAAAAAAGAGAAAAAGGGGGCAAAACAATAGAAGAGAGAGGGGGGAAGAGAGAGAGGGGAGGAGGAGAGAAAAAAAAAAAGCAGAGAAAAAGACTGCTGCAAAGCTGATCTGAACAGCAAAGCAAACAAACTTTGAAAATAAAGGGGGAACAGGAAGTTTGGCAACGGTGTCCCATAGATATGGCAATGGTAGTCGGTGCGTGGCGAGACCCCCAGGACGATGTGCCCGGAGCTCAGGGAACGCAGCCTTCGCAAGCGCCGCCGGTGCAGGGACCCCCGGCCGGGGCCCCGCACACCCCGCAGACCCCGGGCCCCGGCGGCCCCCCCAGCACGCCGGCCCAGCCCAACCCGCCGAGCCAGCAGAGCCAAGGAGACAAGCAGCAGCAGCAGCAGCACATTGAGTGTGTGGTTTGTGGGGACAAGTCTAGTGGCAAACATTATGGCCAGTTTACCTGCGAGGGTTGCAAGAGTTTCTTCAAGCGGAGTGTAAGGAGGAATCTCAGCTACACTTGTCGTGCCAACAGGAACTGTCCCATTGACCAGCACCACCGCAATCAGTGTCAGTACTGCCGCCTCAAAAAATGCCTCAAAGTTGGCATGAGACGGGAAGGTATTGGGATTTCATTTGTTTTGCAATTTTTTTTTCACTCGCTGCGTTTTGGGTTTTGTTGTTCTCTCTCCTTTTTTTTAATATATATATATATTTATTATTATTTTTAACCTCCCTCCCTGAACCCAACCAGAACCTTTCCTTCTCCCACCCTCCCCCTCACCCTCAATAAACAGACAGAAACTTTCTCGCAATGAAAGAAAGAGGTGCTGGGGAGGGTGGGCAGGGGCTCTTGCATGCTTTTCTCCCGCACTCGTAATTGATTTGTGTTTGTTTTGATTTTGCTGATGGAGGTTTATTGGAAGTGGATTTTTAGTTTCACGCTGCTTAGGAGCGAGATGAGGATTCTGACGTGTGGTTACTTCATGTTTCCTCCTGCATGCTCCGAGTTAGCTGCTCCGGGCATGTGTATGTGTGTCTCTGTGTGTGTGTACACACATAAGAGATGCACGCACACGCACATATATATGTATATAATATATATATATCCTCCAGCACCCTGCCTTAGATTGCAATTTTACACAGGCGGTTCAAATTACTATTACAATGGGACTCACCCTACCGAGGCTCTACAGCACTCCACTGTGGATTCCCAGCTGGATTTTTCCTTTAAAAATACATATACACGCACATCTTCGTGCGTGTATGTATGTATATATATGTATATTGCCGTGTGCCTGCCGTTCCTGGTTGTTATTCTCCCACTTTTCCTTTCTTCCTCTTATTTTCTCGTTCCACCGGGAGAGGCAGGAGGGGAGTTAGAAGGGGAGGGTGACGGGGGGGAAGGAAAGAGCAGCCCAGAAGTAAGTGTGGGGTGCTCGGGTCTCTGCAAGTCGAGTCTTTGTGATATAAAATTAGACGGGAAATGTGAGCCTGCAGTTTTCCAGTGCGTGCTCTGTGTCTGGACGCTGCTATGTAGGTTAAGGGTTAGGGGGCTTGGGACTTGCTGGGCTTCTCTCTTTGTGTTTCTGCAAGAGTAACTAACCTTGTAATAGTGGCGATAACAAATACAAATCAAGGACATTTTCAGGCGTTCTCCCTTCTTGCGGTCTCTCTGCCTCTGAGCCCTTTTCCTCTCTCCTTTTTCTCTCGCTGTCACCGTGTAAATTTATTAACAAAATGAAAGGCCCACTTTCCATGGGCAGCAGAGGAAGGTGCCTTTGGATCATGCCCCCAGCCTCGCCAGGGGATCTGCCGGGATGTTGAGGGGTGATGTCGGCTCCTTTGATATTTTTTTATGAGGGGGGGTGTGTGTAATAACACCAGCAACGATTATATTCAGTGGGCGAGAAACGCGTGTGGGACCAGCGCCGGGGATTTTGAACTGAAGTGCTTCTCCCCTCTTCCCCTCCCTCTTTTCCCATCCTTTTCCCCTAGCCCCAAATCAATAAGCTGGTTGAGGTGTAATGAAGAAAAATACCCGGGCACACAAAGACGTACCCTGCATCTCTTGAAGGAGGGGAGGCGGTGGAGGGATTGGGAAGGGGGGGAAAGAACCGGCTTGTGGTGTGTTTTGGGAAGTGAATATCTCGGGCTACTGCAGGCAGTCCTGGCTGAGCAGACAGCATTGATCTGCTCTTATTGTTGCTTTGACTTGACCCGGGAGCTGCAGAGTCTTAAAGCTGGGGTACGGGATGAACTCTGGCTGAAAAAATGCATGTTTCCCTCTTAAACTGACTTGGTCCAGTGTCACACGAGCACGCACGAGCACACAAAGCAGGCTGTATTGGAACCGATGGTCGCAATTCAGATATTAATAGCTGTAGTTTCTTCTTTATTTACTGCAGCGGTCCAGAGGGGCAGAATGCCACCCACACAGCCAACTCATGGTCAGTTCGCCTTGACAAATGGGGACCCTCTCAACTGCCATTCCTACCTATCCGGATATATCTCCCTTCTTCTGAGAGCAGAGCCCTACCCCACCTCCCGCTTTGGCAGTCAGTGCATGCAACCCAACAACATCATGGGCATCGAGAACATTTGTGAACTGGCAGCTAGGATGCTCTTCAGCGCGGTGGAGTGGGCCAGGAATATCCCCTTCTTCCCAGACCTCCAGATCACAGACCAGGTGGCCCTCCTGAGGCTGACCTGGAGCGAGTTGTTTGTCCTCAACGCTGCCCAGTGCTCCATGCCCCTCCACGTAGCTCCGCTCCTGGCAGCTGCCGGCCTCCACGCTTCGCCAATGTCTGCTGACCGAGTGGTTGCCTTTATGGACCACATACGAATCTTCCAAGAGCAAGTAGAAAAACTGAAAGCATTGCATGTCGACTCCGCAGAATATAGCTGTTTAAAGGCCATAGTCCTCTTCACCTCAGGTAGGCAGCATTTCTTTGCTCTTCCTTTTTCCTCCCCCGGGCCCTCCCTGAGAACTGTTTGCTCTTCCAAAGTGTTACTGCCTGACACCCCACCACCGCTCCCTGCTCCCCAAGAAGCGGCGCGCTCTCTTTCCTTTTAGGATACGGTGCCCTGTGGTCTCCTCTTCAGGGCCTCGGATCTGAGCATCCCATCAGTGTGGGAGTGCAAAGTAAAAAATAAATTAAGAAATAAAGAAATGAAACGTACACAGACGCACAAAATAGGCAACCGAAAGACACCCCAACGCTAGTTGAGTAATGCTGGGGGAGAGGGGGCTCAGGGAGAGGCACCCATTCGCCATGAAAGACTGCGCTTTTTCCATTGAAAAGAATATTTTATTTAACAGTGTAGCTCTGGGTTGTTGCATTTAATGACACGCATCTGAAAAGCAGCAAAATCTGTTTGATGTTGTTAAATACAAGTCGTCCTATCAGTGAAAACACTTTAAAAAAAAAAAAAAAAGAAAGAAAGATGAGCATTTTATGGGCAGCCAGGAAGGGGAAAAAAGCCCTGCAGGATTAAAAATTGAATTAAAAAAAAAAAAAAAGAAGTTAAATGCACAAAGCTGAGTTTAAAATATGTTCCCTGCCATCCCATAAAATAAAATAAATCAACTTTCCAAAGAGCTGTCTCTGATTTAAACAGAACGTGGCAGTGAGCAGTTCTGTGTCATTTAAGCTAAGGGGAAAAGTTTGCATTTGTACCCAGCAGGAACTGCAGGCTCCAAAGCGAGTAGCGGGTGCGAAAAGATCGTTACCATAAGTAGACAGGGATAGTATGGAAAAGTAAGAGGCGAGTGGAGCTGCTGCTCCGCAGTGTAATTCCGGGGTGGCACAACCATGCCTCTCCCGAGGAAAAGACCTCGAGGTGTTTCTTTGATAATCAAAGAGAAGGGGAAGGGGGGCCGGGAGGGGGGGGGGGGGGAACTACGTGTCAACTTTTGCTGCCTAGAAATAGTGCATGAGTTATAAAGCAATAATTGAGTGCGTTGTGAAATCTAATTAGCTTGCACTAGAGTTTAACCTGGGTGAGTAATAATCCTGATATTAACTCTGGAGGCTAAATTTTTTTTTTATCCTTATTATGGTTTGTTTTTTTTTTTTTTAAGGAACAAAAAAAAACCCTCTGCTCGCTAATTTGTGCAATACGTTATCTCAGATTGCTAACTTTAAGGCTGCATCGGCAAGCCAATGTGCTGGAGCCCTAGAAGTTTTGGGGATTAAGTTTAAAAATCCATAGATTTCTTCTGTAACTCCTTGGAAAGCTTGGGAAAGTGGCCACGCGATAAACATATGAATGGAAGCAGGACCTGTAAAATAATTACTCATCGGAGTTTTTTAAAGCCTGATATCAGGAAACAGGAAAAAAATGTAGTTTATGTGGGAAAAGAAGGGCTCACAATCCGTTCCTTGTTGTGTTAAAGGGGGTCTGGGGAACGAAGTCATTTTCTGGACTTTGTCCAGGTTCTGGGTCGTGACCTAAACTTCCTTTTATATATTATTGCTTTACACATAAAAAACTTCTCCTTTTTTTTTCCCCCCCCTTTTTTTTTTCCTCCCCCCTAAATCACTCGTGCGAAAGTCCTGAGGTGATCAATGAGCAGGGCGCATGGAGCCATAGGGACACAGGGATCCCGAGTGGGAAGGGGGAGGACATGGGGTGCTCACTTCATTTTTTTTTCCCTATCGTTTTCTAGGATGCATTTTCCTCTCTCCCTCGCACAGCGAGGATCCCACACACGCTCACATCCCTCCCCAAGCCCCTCGCCTGCTCACACTCACACCGAGGAGTTTATTTCCAATCCTGCTTTTTCTCCAAAATCACTTATTTTATTTTTCCCTTTTATTTTTTCCTCCCCCCCCCCCTTTATTTTTTTTTTTTAGCCTTCTGAGAAAACAATCGTCCGATCCTGTCGTAACTGTTTAATTTATTACTATTTTCAAAATGTGAGGCCTGGCGTGTAAATTGCCTCCCAACTAGATAAACGTTTCTTGTTATCTTGATTCTGGGGGAGATAGCCGCATGCAAGGGAAAAGAAAGAAATAAAATAAATATAGGGTGATGCCCGCAGCTCCTGCAGCACCCCAATAACACACTCTGATGTAAAGCAGACGCAGATAGATGCATATAATGTTTGCTGCAGCCTCTTTTAAGAGGAGGGAGGGGGGGAAATCTGGGTTCTAATGACTCGCAGAATATGCATGTGTTAGCCCTGCGCCTAGGAAAGCCACAGGGAGGTCAGGTCACAACCTGTGCTCTTTCAGCACAGACGTCTCTGATTTAAAGGGAACTTATTGTATTTTAGCGTATCAGGAAAAAAAAAGGGGGAAAAAAATGTCCAGACCCTATCAGGGAGTTTTCTTCTTGTAAGGGCCTTTAGGTTTAAAAAGAAGAAGAAGAGGGGGAAAAAAAATAGAGGGGGGAGTAGAGAGGGGGGAAGAAAGAAAGAGAAAAGAAAAGAGGGGGGAAAAGAAACAGCTCAAATGAACAGAGAGATCACAGTTTGCATGGCTGCCTCTGAATAGGCTAAACTGACAAGATCAGTTTTAAAGGGCCACTTAAATCAGTTTCAAAGACTGAAGAAAAACGCGTTGTCTTCTTTGGGGGAGAATCTGTTGCTGGATCCGGGGCGCCATTATCTTTGGCTGGGCCAGTTTTTGATGATGATGATGATGATGATGATGATGATTTCTATCACTATTCTTACTACTCCTTCTCATCACATGGGTAGGCTCTCCCCAATTATTTTCCAAGCAGAGGGGAGAAATAGTGGCTCCCTTTTGACTCAAGCCTTCCCCGCCTTCCCCCAGCCTTTTCTCCCTAAAAATATAGATGCACAAAATTCTGCTTGGCCAACACCTCCTTGTCAGCCCCTCAGGTCTGTCGTGCCATGAGAAATCTCCACTCTGGGAGTTGGGGTCAATCCTAAAGGAGACCCTCCAGAAGAGAGAGAGAGAGAGAGAGAGAGAAATACAACCCCACATGCATGCACAGAAAGAGATTGTCCCTTTTGGTAAAACCTACTGAAACTGGGGGGCGAGGTGATGGCGCATGAGCTATGCTTAATTCTAGCCATTAAAAAAAAAAATCAAATTTTAAAAAATTCTAAAATAAACCACTTTTTAATCTGATGATTGTTTTCTTTTTTTTTTTCTTTCTTTTTTTCTTTTTTTTATTTTTTTTAATACACTTTCTTCTAGATGCCTGTGGTCTCTCTGATGTAGCCCATGTTGAAAGTTTACAGGAGAAGTCACAGTGTGCTTTGGAAGAGTATGTTAGGAGCCAGTATCCCAACCAGCCAACACGATTCGGGAAGCTATTACTACGTCTCCCCTCCCTTCGCACTGTCTCCTCTTCTGTCATAGAGCAATTGTTTTTCGTCCGTTTGGTAGGTAAAACCCCCATAGAAACCCTAATCAGGGATATGTTACTGTCTGGCAGCAGTTTTAACTGGCCTTATATGTCCATTCAATAAAATATTCGAGAGAAAAAAGAAAAGAAAAAAAAAATCTTAAAAAAAAACAAAAATTGAAAAAATTGAGAAGGGCGATGAAAGAGAGTGAAAGGAAAGCAAATGACATTTTGGTTCTGGTTGTTACTTAAATTTCCTTCTGCTAAGAAAGGATGTAAAAGGATGTTACAAGTTTGCTAAGAGAAGACAGGAAAAAAATTAATGGACTGTGAATTAAAACAAAACAAAACAAAAGGAGAGACTGTCAAATGAACTTTTACAGAATGCATTAAAAACTCCCGTGTCGTTCCGAAAAAAAAACTTGCTACTTCTCATTTTTTGTAAAAAATTCAAAAATAAAGAGAGAAAGAAAAAAGAAAGAAAGAAAAAGGAGAAAGAAGAAGCGAGGAAGCGATGTTGGGCTTTTTCTTTTTTTCTTTTTTCTTCCTTTTTTTTTCTTCTTTTTCTGGGGTAAACTTTTAAAAAAAAAAATCTCGCTTAAAGTGCATTTAAAGGAAATTTGGAGAAAAAAAATTAGCAGAACGGAAGAAAGTAAGTCTTTTTTTTCCAAATTATTAATTGTCCTATGTGTCTATGTACCTATAGCTGTTCTTTTTTGTATTTTTCTGGTTTCAAACCAGTTTATTCTGTGGTTCTATAATAATTTTTGATATAACCTTGGCTTCTTTAAAAAAAAAAAAATAAACTGTGTATCCTTAAAATATATGTTCTGAAAGAATTAAAACTGAGTCCATGAAAGTATCATAGGAAGAAAGGAAAAGAGAAAAAACCCCCTCAACAACACAATGATGGAAGCGCACTTAAGGTGGTGACCCAAAATCTAGCTTGAAGCTGAGAGAGCTATAATTATATAGACCCGAATGAACCACATGTGTCATATAACTATCCCCCAATCTAGGTTTTTTGATATTTCGGTCAGAAAATGAACTGTGGGGATTTATTATAGGTAGAAGGAATTTGTGTCCAAGACACGTTACGGTTTTTGATTTAAAAAACAAAAAAAAAAGGAAAAAAAAAAAAAAACAACAACAAAACCAAGCAAAGTGAACTTTTGTAATTTGAATTGGGTTCCACATAGTTCATCATGAATTGTTATTAAACTCCTCTATCTGTTTGTATATTTGCAAGCCCTTTGTATTATAATAATTGTTGATATTTTCCCTTTTTAAAAAATACCATTGAAATCAGCATGACAAAATAACACTGTTGGCACTTATAGATAACGTGATTGATTCAGTATCTTAGAGTTTACAGTTTTGTGTTTAAAAAAAAAACTGAAGGTTTTTTTTTCTTTTTTTAAGTGCAACATTTCTGTATACTGTAAAAGTTATAATAACTGAACTGTTTGGTCGAGTCTTTGTGTGTTATATTCCAAGGAAAATTGAAAGTATTCAGAAATTAAAATATTATTTGATATCTGAAACTTGTTTGGCTGTCATAAATGTCTTTCAGAAACCGCATTACTTCTCTCTAGTTTGCAGTCATTTAAGTCCATAGGCGATTGATTTGTTTACTTGTCACAGTAAGTTTGTAGCAGATGTATTGTAGTGTATTTACCTGTTTAATTCCGGGATGGGGGCGGAGGACTTAAGTTCATGGTTTATCTCTGGTTTTAGGAAGTACTATGCTGAAATGGTAAACCATCAACCCCCATTCATCTAATCCTCCTGTTAATTAAAAATGGATTTTCTGGGGGAAAAAAAAAAAAAAAAAAAAAAAAAAAAAAAAGGCCCTTATTTTTGTCACACTTAAGTGCCTGCGTAGGAGAGGTATTGTTGTGAAAAAGTATTAGAAATCTGGAGATCAGTATCTATTTTATGATCAGAATGGGGCGAAAAAACCTTTTGTAAATGTCTGACATAGGCGCACAAGATCATTCAAGCAAGGTAATAGCAGTATTGTAAATATAGGTCAGTTGTTTGCAATGAGTTTTCTTTAAGTATGTGTGATTTTTTATAATACTCCGTAGTTGCCATCTATCGTTGTCATTGAGAGGTCTTCAAATGGAGTGGCTTTAGCTTCTAGCACTGAGGAGTCGGGTTTTAATGTATATATATACTCGCAAGTGGGTTTTTCTTTTTTACCTTAGACTGTGAAAGCATGACCACAGGTCATCTCTATCTTTTACGTATGGCATATATGTCTGTATGTATCCCTGCATACATACATGTGTAGGCGCACATGCATCTTCCCTTGGGGGGCTCCAGGGCCCTCTCCCCAGCCCTCGAACAGGAACAGCTCCCATGGGTGCCATGGCATAGGACCGGACAAACCGTCCGGGAATTCAATGCTATCCCGAGCAGGCAGAGACAAAACCCCCCAAATCTGAAGGAAGGCGAGATGATGTGGTTTTGCAAGGGGGTGATACTTTGTTTCGTGTGTGTGTCAGTTCTTTTTCCCCTCTCCCTGCACCTCCCTTCCCCAACCCTCCCCTTGGTCTGTAGCAGATGCTTTGTATGTGAAAGCTTGCAATTTTGTTCTTGTCTGAGGCTTCCCCCTCTCCCTTTTTACCACACGTAACTACACCATGTTGTGGTTTCACAAAAAGAGAGAGAGGGAGGGAGGGAGATCATTCTGTAAAGTCGATTAAACCCTGATCTTTAGTGTGTTCCAGTTAGACACATCTGTACTGGGGGCTGAGGGGCGTATGACTGTGAATTTGAGCAGAGTTTTACATCTGAATCATAGCTCCTTTTCTATAAATATATAAATATATATAAATATATAAATATACTATTATTGCAGGGGATTGCTGACCTCTAGATTTAGCTTTTTCTATTGCAAGTGCTATCCATGTGAGTGTGTGTGTGTGAAGTTTTTATGCTTACTAAGAACACAGGATCTTGACTTGTTTGTTTTGTGTTAGTTTATTGTAAACAACCATTTGTTGTAAATTGTTATTGGCATTAAATTATAATTTATGATTTTCAAATCCAAAACATTCTCTGCTTTTTATGTTTTAAAGCCTGTAAGCTATCTCTGTATTTATAAGTTTCTCGCAGCGAGCTTTGGTTCACAGAGAATAATAGTAAACAGAAAATGCACCAGGGTTAAATAAAAACACACGCACACACACACACGCACACACAAGCCCCATGTATATATGTTTGGAATGCTCAGAGGAGGATTTGTTTAGGGACTTCAGTTAGTTTTAGGTTTATAGCATTTAAAGAAAGTTTTTCTTTTCATGCTGAGTTAGAACAAAAGATCTATCCAAAGATTGAATTGGACAAAAGAGGAGGGTTGGGATCGAGGAGCTTGTTCTGTGTGGAATTGAAGAGATTTTTTTTTTTAAAAAAAAAAAAAGGAAAAAAAAAAGCTGCTAAACATGGCGACTCTTTCCCTTTAAGTCTCTAATTTATTTTTTTTCCTTGCGGTTCCCCCCCTTTCCCAACCCTCCCTTGTAGTCCCCCCCCCCTTTTAATCTGAGCTCACTTCGCTTTATTCCTGCCCCTGCCACCGGCGCAGGGAAAGACCTAAAGGCGACCCGGAACGACAGCGAAAGCTGCGGAGCCGCCCGCGGTGCAAGCCACAGCTCGGGAAAGGTCTTCTTCACCCCCCTTCCTCCTCCTCTTCCTCTTCTTCCCTTCCAGCCGCCGCTCTCCTAAACCTTCTCCGGCCCCGCCGGGAGAGCGCCGGGGGGGGGGAACGCGTACGCGGGGCGCGGAGGAGGCGCGGAGGGGAGGCGGCTCTCCCAAGTTCAGACAAAAGCGGAGGGCTGGGGCTAGAGGAGGCGCTTGGCGGGCGGTGCCAGCAGCGCCGGGTTGAGCGGCTGCGAACGGGGCAGCCCGCAGCTGCGGAGCTCTTCCCTCCGCCACCGCATCTGCTCCGGGGGCAGGAGCGCCGGTCCCTGCCGCGCCGCTGCCGGGAGCGGGGGTCTCTCCAACCCCCTGTCCTCCCCGTGCCCAGACGCCCCGCAGAGGGTCGGGCGAGGCGGCGGGAGCCGCGGGTGCACGGCGGCAGAGCGGCCGGGCTCCCCGCACACACCTCGGGGAGTTTGGGAAGTGTCTGCGTGCGGCTTCCCGGGATGGGGTGGGATGGGATGAGGAGGCTGCTGCGGGGCGCACGCAGCACTTCGCTGTGCGCTGCCCGAGCTGTGCGGGCAGAAGCCGGAGGAGGGGCAGCGGTATCCCCGCTCCCCGCGGCGGGCTGGACGGCTCCTCGTCCCTGAGTGCCCCGGCGGCACCGGGCAGTGACAGCTCGGCGGCACGCTGCCCCGCCGCCCCCTTTCCCCGCCGCCCCAAAACTTCTGCACAAGTTTCGCGGCGGCGTCCGCGCTTCTCTCCGAGCCGGGACCCGCCGGCAGCTCTGCGCGGAGCGATGCGCGGTGCGCGGCCGCCTGTCCCCGTGAGATACTCGGGGTTCAGGGCTGCTCCCCGCCCTGACGTCATGCTGCGGGCCGGTGCGGGGCTGATGCTCCGTTCCTGATGCCGGCGGGTCCGGGTCGGGGGGAGAGCGCTGACAAGGTCCCCCCTCGGCAGCCCCGCTTTCCCTTTCCAGCCCAGCTGCTCCGCTCATCGCTCCGCGTCCCCCCGCCACTGTCCTCTCTTACAGGGGTGTCTCTCTCCCAGCGAAGTTTTCAGGACGATAAGAGCTTCAGGAGTGTAAGGGGAATACTTGCTAAACTCTGCCTCCTCTATTATTTATGTCCAAGCATGGTGAGTGATCCTTCATCTCCAGGGCTTAATATAAGCTTTACAATCGGAAAGCGAGAGGTCGTTCAAAGATGGGGGTAGGAATAAAGGAAAATGAAATGTCCATATGTTTGGTTTGTGGGTGGTTTTTTTTTTTTTTTTTTTCTTTCTTTATTTTTAATCCAGAGCGGTATTAGGAATATTTTAAGCAGGAAGATTAGAAGATTTCCATTTATTATCAGTAAGAAACAGTGCTTAGCCAGATGAAATTAAAGCTGGGACTGATGCATAGTAATTACTGTGAAGCATCTTGCTTGAGCTTTCCTTGAGACCGTGCAGTTTGCAGAGAGACACTCACCCGCTGGCTTGCACCAGACTTTCCTTGTCTGGCCATTTGGACAAGCAGCAGTGCGTCAAGGAACAGTGGTGGAGGAAAGCTTTCTTGTAAGACACTGTCATGCAGAAATAATCCAGAAACGGGACTGAAAGCGAATTAAGAGGTGGAAGGTGAGAGCCGAATGCAAAAATGTGGTGTAATTTGTGGGGATTTTGCTGAAGGAGGGACACTTTCATAAGGGCATGGTTTATTTTCAGTAGAAAAGTGTAGTGTTGAAAGTCTATGCTCGGTACTTTGCAACTTTCGTGTGGTGAATGAGGTTGTCGGTATCAAAAGCTGGAAATTCTTTATAAAAAATGCCTAAAATCCGTATTTGTGACTCCTTAATCCTAAAGGGAGCTGTACAGGTCGCAAAGCACTAGGGAAAAGTGTGATTAATGATCAGTGATTAGTGATAAGTGATTAGTGGTTTTATTCAAACTGTTACCTCTGACCAGAAGCACACATCAGAGGATTAACAGGCTCTTTAGATAAATGCTCATTAGTGGAAGGGGGAAAGCAAAGATAATAGGCATGCACACAGGGACAACTTTCTAGGAAAATCATTCCTGTCTCTGGCATAATAAGCTCTATTAGCAGAAAGGCTCTTTAATTTAAAAGTTGCTTTTATCTTGTAAATCAAAGATGTAGAAGTTCGCTGGGCTATTATAGCCTAAATTTTCCCATATCCACTAGATGTGGATTATCCCGGTAGTGATATTTTATTTTTTTTTAAAAAAAAGCCAACACAATTGAATCTTTAAGAAAGTGAACATTCCCATGTGCTAAAGCCCTGCATCCCGAGGCATCCGCTCCCAACAGGCAGAGCAGAGGCTGCTGGCAGCTAACTAGATGGCGCAGTCCTGCCCTTCACCAGTCTATAGTCCTGGGTTATGAACTTAGCAAGTAGCAGCTTGTTAGGTGTCCTTCAACACTTACAACAAAGTTGATTCTGTGCTGGGCTGGAGGCTAGGCAGTGCTACGCGTTCGTAGTCACATTTTCCACGGCAGTTAATCTAGTGAGTTAAAGGCTACTGGAAAAATTAGTCTCGTTTACTGAAAAAAAACAGTGAGAGAAGGAGAGAGGGGCAAATAGCTACAACCTGGGACATAACTCTTGATTGAACTGTTTCATACCACTTTAATGAAGTACAGTTTGATGGCCTGAATTACTGAAGCCTAAAAGCTCTTGGGAGTTTTCCCCCCAGCCATCACTGGCAGTGAGGTGCTGGTTTTTTTAAGTCACTAAAAAGAAAGAACAGTTGGTGTGGTGGTTGAACAAAACAGCTCGGACCTGATTGTGCTCCGCATACCTGATAATGGTAAGGAGTCCGTTTTTATGACAACTAACCAGGGATTTCTCACTAGTCTTTATCATGCATGGATTGGGAAGAATTGATGTCTACTGCTATCCATAGACCTGGGGATGTTTCTGCTGTCTGGTTAACTTACAGGGGATTTATGTTTGTTTGCATTTCTGCAGATCATCAAAGTTTCAAAACTTTAAATGAAACACTTGAATAAAACAGGAAATAGAAATAATGAACTTATGGCATAAAAAAGAAACTTTTGTAGTCTCCTATTGTTGCATCTTTAATTGGAGACTGTTAGGAGTAGTCAGGCTAATGCTTAAAATCCAAAATGTTTTGTAATAGCATATAAAAAAGGCAATAAGCCCTGCCTGCCACTCTGGGATACTGGATGGCACTCTTCCAGCAGTTAAAAAAGCAGTATTTTAAAAAGTTTACACATTTAGAACAAGCAGAACCTTTCCCTCCTCACCAAAAATACCTGTTTATAGTTCAGCTTCAATTTATCAAACTCTACCTCTGGTAATTTAACCTGGGGAATGTAAAGGGAAGCAAACCGTGTATACAGATTAACAGAAAAGATAGAAGTGAGATTGTACATGTCATTTTATTTCACCATTTAGCAGAAAGACTTTCAGATAAAGAGTAATAGGTGCTTTTTAAATCTGATGTTCACTTCCTCACTTTGAGAATCTAAAATACATTTCAGTCCCTTACATTTATCCCGTGCACTGCAGAGGAGTCTTCTGTAAAAGACTGTTTCAGTGAGAGCGGGAGTTCACTCTGGAGTTGATAAGAGAGGCAATCTCACAGTGCCTTCCGAAGGCAGCTTTTCTGTGCTAAACCTTTCAGCTTTGTGTGGGCAGAATCTCTGCGAGTTCCGTATATCTTGCAGAATGATTTCAGCTTGGTTATTAACTTGCCTGCTCATGGCCTCCTCAAAAAACCTGTCTCTGTGCCCCTAGTCAAGGCATGAGGATCTTAAATATTAGAAGAGCTCTTGCGAGGTTGCTGTTGCTTTTAAACCAATTTATTTAATCAAAGGCTTTCCCTCTAATCTTGTCATCCCCTGTCTCTGATTTCTGCCATTAGTTAACTTACTGGATTTTCTACAAACCTGTTGCTTTGAAGAATTATACTTGTGTTTATGTATTATTAGCCGTCTTTCAAGCCTAATTTTAATTCCAGTGACCATCTTTCCTATAAACCCTTTACTATGAGAAAATTATTTCTGGACAAGATTTTGTAATAAAAGAAAAGCAAAGCTGCTTCCACTTAAAACTTTATTATTATTACCCATATGATTTATTATTTATTGGAATGATTTATTATTACAACAAACTGGAAATTTTCTTAAGACCTGCAAACACTGACTTTTCTTGTAACTCATTGCAGGAAAACTCTACGCAGTAACGGCAGTTTCTGGAAACACAGATACATGTATAAAGCAACAGGTCTTTCAGTTTTGCTTCATAGCTCCAGGTGATTCTTTTGCTTTGATTTGGTTTAGGTTATCTCATACTAACCAAATTAACAGGTAGACTTATCTAATTAAGATAGCTTACTTGGCTTAACTTTTCCAGTATAAACTCTCATTGTAACAAATACATAGGAGTCCAAGGGGAAATATTTTAAATGCTTTGTGAATATGTCAGTTTTAAGTACTAATGCCAGGGCCGATCAGACCGCTTGGTAGGTCGTTGTCACTCTAGAGTATCTCAAAACAATTTCTGTTGATTTTTCCTCTCCCTGTCTCTATGCTCTATTTAACCCCTAAAGAATACCCCTGATTTCTCAGGAAAGGATATATTCTGCTCTGCACACTATAACGCTGTAGGGCTTCAAGGGCTGTGCCCTTAAAAAAGTATTTTTTAAGGCATTCTTGGTTGAGAGTTGAGAAATTATTGAAGTTGATTGCAAAATTGAAGCAACAGTTTGGAATAAGAACTATGAAAACACTTTTTGATCATACCCAAACTTATATTCCTGTTCTAATTTATAATTTTTAAGGTGTAGTATTCTCTGACATAGATGATACAATGATTTCAGGCAATATCTTATCATGCTGTATTTAAATATTAGCCACATTAGAGCAGTAAGGGCAGAAATCTGCTTTTTAAGACTTGTAGAGCAAAATGCTGCTATGAAAATACTTTTTTTTTTGTTAGACATGTAATCATAAAAATGATTTAAATTTTCAGGTGTACATAACAAGTACAGCACGACATACATAATCCAATTATTTCAGTGATGCAGTGAAAAGACTTGTTGAAGCCGATAAGCTGTCTTGTTACACTTGAGGAGCTGTTCTGTTGGGTTATGCACTGATTGTTTGCTCCAATTATGGCTCAGGTTGAAGGAGCAACCCTGACACTTTAAAATAATAGTACATCCACGATTTTTCACTGAGGTGTTATTTTACTCTGTAATTAAAAATACTGAGAGTCAACACTTTTTTACTAGCCATCACATGGGAAATGCAGCTGTTATTTGCCTTTAGAGAGTTCAGAAAGGGTTGGTTGCACTGGTTTGTAGGTTTCTAGATGGTGATATCGTATGTTATTTTATAAACACAGCGAGATTTTCCAAGGATTTTGCTGAAGGCTGTAGGATTTTCGAAGTAAAACATTGAAAGCTTATGACAATTTCCTTAGCTTAAAAGATGTTTTGCTTTTGGTTCTTGTTTCCGTCTTACATTTTTTGGAGAATTTGTTCAAGAAGTCAGTCCCGCACACAACTTCAAAATAAATGCCCCAAAACACTGTCATCAGTAGTGTTTGTCTAGGTGTGCGGTTTTAATCTCCTCCTTCGATTGCAGCTCATGTCACTTTGTGACACCTTTCCATGACAGGTGAATTCAAGGGGTGGGGTGCAGCCCTGCTTGGCCAGAAAACTTCACTGAGTAGGTGAGAAAAAGGGCAACATCTTTAGAAAAAGCCAGGAGGAATGAGATTTGAATTTAACTGGGGGAAAAAATATTACAAATCCTCTATCTTTGCCAGCCTCAGGAGCCGATTCTGCTTTTCTTTGGCTCTGAATGTTTTCATGACTCTTACTAGGGTACTGAGGCCTCTGGTAGCTCAGGAACTGGGCATGGTTCAATCTCACTCTCAGCTTTCTACCCCATATAAACTCTATAAATAGTTTCTACCTTTGCAGTATTTTCTCGAACAGCTTTCATTGCTCTCATCATAATTTCTGTGCTTCCCGAGGGCCTCATCTTTGGGTGCTACCACACAGTGAGCATTTCAATGAGATTGAAGTACTTGGTCCCAATCTCAGTATGTTTGTGTGTTTCTGTCTAAGAGTGTACTGAACTTAAACTGGTAATCCTTGAACATACTGCCTGAATTTAATATAGATAAATGTATTTAATTAGGCTGATCTTTTTCCCATTTAGAGGAAGAAGCTGCCTTTTTACCTATTTACTTTGTGGACTTACGCTTTCAGTTACTCTTTCATTGCATGTAAGACAGCATAGGTTGTAGTCAGCTTTTCCTGAGCTGTTTGCAAGTGGTCAGAAATTAATTTGACTCGTGTGAGAAATTAAACAGGACCAGTTGTTTCTAGATTTAACATCTGAGTTATTTTCCTTCTGCCAAATGTAAGTAATACTAGTTAATATGAGATATTTGACAGAGCTCAACACAGGGGGCTCTGTAGCACAATAAATGGAATCTGAGATTGGGTTTAGGATCCATTGTATGGAGCGGCTACAACAATAAGCACTAAATTGAGACGTTACCATATTGTACTTTATTTATAGTAGTTTTCTGTCTTGGTAATGGAATGCTCTAAGATATGGATGATGATATTAGTGGGTCACTTGGTTATGCATTGATGCTGCAAACCATCTGCCAATAGTTCAGTTATGTGTGAACTAGCTTACCGTTATTCCAAGTCCAAACGCACTTCTCATTTAACTTGTAAGAAACATATTCAACAGTGATAGTTGCCAGCTTCAAATTGTGAATAGTAAATCATACCTCTATAGGTACTATGAATTAATCTTAGCTGGTTGGTTAAACCTGGGCCTGCTTTTGGTCCTGGTCAGGTCAGTGAATGAGTTTGTCACTAAATGTTTTTAGGAACCCAGCAAGAACTCCAAAGGTGACCTGAGTGTGTGATGGCAAAGAGCCTGGAATTGTGCTTGTCCAGAAATGAGCACTATCTTATACGGGTATGCCAATACCTCACTTGTAGGAAACTTCTTTTCTTAGGATGGTAGTAAAATACAACCTGAACAAGCTAAATGCTGAGCAACGGAGTAGGAAAAAAGTAATAAACTGTTTTGTTCAGGAATATCTTTTGCTACCTACTGTTTAACTTCATTACTGAGTGAATGTTTTAGAAAGAAGAAATCTTTGTTAAGAGCTTATGAGGATTTCAACCACCACATAACCAACTTCTTTTGTGACTTAAAAAAGCTCCTTTTGTGACTTAAAAAGCTTCTTTTGCTGGTGATTGGCTGGGTAAGGGGCATCTGAACCATTTTATTTTTTTTTTTTAAGGTTAAAGTGATCAGGATCAACATACCTAGAGTATTGATCATTTCTCAGAGAGGGCACAAAATGAGGAAATAGAGGAGATTTTGTAGTTTAAAACAAATGAAGGAATTTTCCCTCTTTCCTTACTTCCATATCCATAAGTGTATCTGTATGGCTCTTAGAGGTTTTCCTATACCTGTTGTTAAATAAGGTCAGTGTAAGTTTATTTTACTAGCTGTACAGGGGAAAAGTAAAAAAAGACAGTAGGGAAAAAATGGATGATGTAAAACCTAAACCACTTCCTACAGTTCTTGTCCTGCTTTTTAATTCTTTGGTGCTAATAAAGCAGCACATGGAATTGAGCATAAAATAGGTTAAATTCGAGTAATTGCTCTTTATCACAAAAAAGTGAGAGAAAGCAGTAATTTAACTATTTAGATGTGGATCTTTAAAAGGAAAGTTCCCTTCTAAATAACTTGCTATGAAAGTAGAAAGGATCAAAAGAGCCATGGGTTTTATGACTGGGTAAGGAGAATCACATTCTTGTGGATTTAAAAATATCATAGTAGAGCCTAATTCTCCACTCACCCCGACAGAAATCTGGAGCAACTCTATTGAAATCTGTGGAGTTACGAACTGCAAGAACACTCATTGAGAAGAAAATTAGATTCATGGGTCTATTCTGAACGTAGCCTATCAGCTGGCGCTGTGCAAATCCCATTATTAAAGTAATAGCCTGACATGTCACGTTAAGGACGGCTGTTTCTCCAAGATGAACATGTTTGTAGCTCTCCTCATCTTGTGACTACTTTTTAAGGGGGCAGAGGGATATTGAGAATACTTATTTCGTGCTCAATTAATATTCCTTCCGTGCACTCTCCTTCCTCTCATGCGCTTTATGTGTGGGTGCGCAGTCTGCACTCTCCATCATCTATCTGTCTGTGTCTCTTTGACTGTGACAGTCACCACTCTGGCCTCAGGCTTGCACGATGTAGATGAAAAGCCCACCAAGATTTTCAGTTAAACATGGCAGGATTAATTCTGCTTCTAAATATGATGTGCATTTTCACTCTTAATGATGCTGTTGTGAATTGGGAGTAGCACCTTAGACTTTAGTTATGTTTTATTTATGCAGTTTTGTGTGGTTTGTGGTTTGTTTTTTTTATTTTTCAAAAAAAAAGAGCTGGAGGGAGAAAGAAGTGGGAGGGCAGTTTTAATACCCTGCAGTTTTAATAAATTGAGGTATTTGTTTGCAGTACTGGAAAGTGAAGCCCAGGCCTCTCGAGCATCTTGCACAGTTCCCAGGCTGACCTGTGAGAGAGAGCAAAGTCTTTTAGAATTTGTGAAAAATCTCATCACTGCCTGAGCTACTTTGGCTTTTTTTAAAACAGCAGTCAAAAGGGAGTTTCAAATAAAAACCTCATAGAGAGTGAGAGTGCCCACTGTATAGCCTCTGCCTCCCCCAGCCCTAATCAGGTACACTTTCTTCCAGTGTTTGTCATTTGAACCAGGGTATGTGGGGTCAGCTCTGTAACTTTTGAAATTGGTATAAATCCACTGACTTCTCTGAAACTGTGTGTAGTGAGGGTATGAACCACAATTCTTTATTAATGGCAGCCAATGAGCAACTTCTGCATTTAATCTTTGTGGGAGGATGTAACAAAAAGTTTTAGGTCTCATAACCACTCTGGTGTGGAAAGGCTCTCTGGACCATTAACAATCCAGAGGTTAATTTATAAAAAAAATGAAACAAACCCACAACTATTATTTCATTGCCAAACATTTTTAAAAAGCACTATTTATGTAGGCCCTATATAAGCACACATTGTTTTATGTTCCTTCTGCTGGCTTTGCGTTTGACTAAACCATTATTCTCAGAGCACTGCTGTGCTGAGATCATCAGCGATGATGGTGTGTGAAAACAAACAAGTTTTAGCATGAGAAGTCACTATGTAATTTGACAGGGAGGTTGTCAGCACCAAAACATCCACATTAATTTCATCTCTGGTCAAAGCAAAATTAAAATCAAGCAGCTAGTGGGAAAAATACATTCTTAGGAGGAGGAGAAGGGGACTGGATCTAATTCTGCAAGGTGCTGTGTCAACTAAAAGAAGGACCCATCCCAATCCCCATTGAAGTCAATAGGCATTGAGGGCACTTGGGGACTAGTGGCATTGTGTCCTTAGTAGAACTGCTGAGATGAAACTTAATTCCTCATTAATTCAAACTCCTAGTAAGTTCTTGTGAGAAAAACTCTCTTGTTAAAAGATGGAGATACCCTCCATCTCTTTAATGGAGAGCTAAAAAGGTACGTGCACTAATTCTGTAGCCTTCAAGGAGTCCTTTGACACAAAGAGTGACAATAAGAGTTGATATTCTGCACATACCTTAATGGTACAAAAATTCTGCTTCAGTATAAAGCATTTCTGGCCTCTGTTATATTACACAAAATAAGGAAACAACTTCCTACTCTATTCTATTGAACATGATCTGGAGAGTTATCAAGAATGATTTTGTATTCCCCATTGGCTTTGGGGCTAAAGAATGCAGCTATGTGTTATCAAATAGGTGCTGTGAAAAATAAGCTATTGAATGGCGTGCATGCCCCCCATCTTTTTTCTTTTTCTGTTCCTGAGTGAAAAATTATGGTGCTTTTCTTTTAACCTAAATAGTTAAAGTCAATGAATCCCAGATGAGTCAATCAACTTAATAATACCCTAAAATTTGGGTATTCCAGGTAGTTTAGTTTATTGCTGTACTGTGGCCTTACACTTGAAACTCTTACCGGATTATTTGAATTGAGTTGATTTTGCATGATACACAAGGAAGCACTTTGAAAAGCATCACTCCCTCTATAGCAGTTAGGATGCTACATCTTGTGTTTTCTCTCTCGTGCTGTCTAATTCAATACAATTTTTCTTACCAAAAAGCTGGTGTTCCAAAATATTAAGACAGTCTATTTCTAGGCTGTCAGTCTTCCAGTTTTCACTTCAGATTTTTCAGTCAGTGCACCATCAGCCAAATGCTTTTCAGCAGACTGAACATTTTTAGGTGCAGAATAATCTTAGGAGAAATATTCTAAGTACTGTAATTGATGCTAAATTAATTTATAATGAGGACAATAAGAGATATGATGATGACTGTCTTATCAAGCTAGTCATAGGAATAGGTTATTTGTTGTTTTGGGTTTTTTTATTAGAATTTGCTGTGTTGGCTTCAGATAGCTTAAATGTACGGAGGATGCCTTGCAGCAAACTGTTGGCTTGGCATATGGTGTACAATGAGCTTCCTGCTGTATCTCTTCTTTTGGGGAAACACCGTCTTCAGGCATTGGAAGATGTGGCATTGGGAGTGCTGCTGAGCCATGTGGCCACGTTACATGGTATGCGAGCATGCACCACACAGCGGGTGTGAATGTGGCAGTGGAAGACACCTCATGCCTTTCACAACTAATACAATTGTCTGTCACCAGGGTTCAGGTGCCTTCAGAAAACCCAAGAAAGATTTCAAATAAACCTCTTAGCTCCACTGCTTAGAAAATACGGGACAGGGAGATGCCTGTGTCTACATTTACAGAGGCTTTAATGCAATGCAGCGCCTGAAGTGGGCACGTATCGCCTAGAGGACGTGTTTTGTAAAATGCTGATCATTTGTAGCCTGACATTACAGAATTTTAAAAGCAAAACAAAGTCTACAATCAGGCAAATGGTTTGTATGGATGGACTCTTGTGTACATAGTAGATGATGCATAGCAACAAATGGTGTAGCTTATTGCTGGGGCAGAAAAAGGTAAAAGTAAGTGTTCAGTGCTGTGGAAATAATTGATCTTTGATAAAGTGTGGTTGTGAAAGAGTTAAATGAAAATGCAAATACTGGTACTTTTTAAGCCTTTTATAATTCTGCAGATAGCATTTTCCTCATATACTCAGCGTCTTCCTAATAACTATCTGAAAAATATATGCTAAAAAAATTGCTATCCTTTTGGTGTCCACATTAAAATACTGGTTATTTCACCATCTGAAGACCAACTCTTCTTTAAGTCATCTGTGAGCTCAAGTATGGTGTATGTGAGATGGTATCTAAAGTGGCAAGGTCCTGGCAGAACCTCTTGTTTCTTGCCAATATTGCAATTGGCAATATTTGCCAATATTGCCAAAAGCCCCATATTTAGCAGAGGGGATTTCCTTGCCGTTGGGCAGAGAAGACAGTTGGGCCACAGTTTTCTCTTCAGCCCCATCCAATCCTGAGCTAAATCAAGTAGCAGTTCTGAAGGGTTAGGTGGGTGTCCTGTGAGCAGTAGCTTTGGAGGGGAGTTCATCTGTCCTGGGCAGACAGGCTGGTGACTTTTCCTTAAGGGGAAAAAATACCACAGACTTTCACACAAAGAAATTCACTGTGAAATGCAGAGGCCTGAAAGTGTTCACACTTACAGGTCAAATTTTGTGACTAGCTCCAGCCAAAATGAAGGGGGAGAAAAATATGTCAGAAAGTCAAAATACTCAATTTCAACATTTTTTAAAAAATGAGATACATCGCCTTTGAAAACTGACTAACATTAAGGAAGATACAAGGCGCTGAATCTCTGAGATGGGTCTGTTTTCCCTTTGGTGCTGAATGAAGTCTTTCAGGTTGATGTACATCCTTATTTGTCTGCACTGTTTTGGGTACTTGGGTGTCTTTACCATTCTTGTCTGCACAATATAATGCTGTGCATGTACGATGAGGGCAAGCTCCTGGAAGACTGTTGGTTGAGAACTTCAAATGGCTGGCTAGGGGCCTTTTATTGGCCACGTCTCCTGAATATTTCCTAAGACTAAGGTCTAATTTGACTGGGACAGAGATGACTGCCTTCCCTGGAGCGCAATGCAGAATTGTCTTAATCAGCTGGTAGGATCAGAAAAAAAATGCTGAAAGAAACCAAGTCTTTTTATGGTGACTTCTGAGATGAATTTGGTAGAGGCTGTCCTCTAGGGATGCTGTCAGAAATAATTTGGATTTTTTTTTTTCAATTAAATCACTGCGTAATTGTTAAATTCAGAAATTGGAGTAAGTAGAGAAATAGTCTTTCTTGGTTATGCTACTGGCTTAGGTGTTCAGGGTCTTTTAAAAGTGATCTCTTCTTTAGGAGAAATGAGGATGTCTTAAATGGAAACCTGCTATTGGGAATTATCTGGTAGAAGTTCTCATAAAAGTTTAGATTAATTTGAATACGCAAGGATGGATTACAAGGGAGCTGAAAGAACAATTAATGCTTCGTAGGTGCAGATTTTTAGCTTGCCATTGAGCAAATTAGTTTCTCAATTTTTACCATGATACATCCTGGGTTTTGGGGAGGAAGAAATTCTTGCTTTTCCTAGTTAAGTGTAGAATTGCATTTCTTGCAGCTTTTCTTAGACCTTGTGGAGTATTTAATCTCCATGTGATGGCTCTTTAACCTGTCTTTTCAAGTGTGTTTTTTGGTGGCTTGATGGTATGTAGAACATTTCCTTCCTGTATTTTAGTATTTCTAACCAAAATCTGAGTATGTTTGAAACCTTAGCTTATTCACACTTCCTAATCATAATCCCCTTGGTTTCCTTGTCAGCACCTTTTTGTGGTATTTCTCTGGACACCTCTATCTAATATCTCCAGAGGTTATTCTACAGAGCAACCTTTGACAAGATCTATTACTTACTACTTACTGCTTTTAACAAGGTGAAAAGAGGTCAGGCTCTGTAAAAGGCAGGCATTATTAGAAGACTGCTGTAGAGTCTCTTGGTGGCTTGTCCATCTCTTCTGGCAGCACCGTCTGCAAATTAGTTTGGATCCCGCCTCTGCAGCACAAAGAATATTACATTTATGACTGGGTATGTATGTAGGCAACATATGTCTTTGGGAAAGTGGTTACTATGTACGTTACAAAGTTCTAGGTTGTTTCTCTGTCAAGGCTGTAGCAGACTGATGCACTTACTGGAATCTGTGAGGTTTTTGCTGTCAGCTTCAAGGGTAGCAGGATTTCAGGCTGTTGGTTTTTGTATGATCCATCTAACTGAGCTTCATGACCAATGCTAATGACTTTTGCTGCTGCAAGTGTTGAATTGTAAATTTGGTTACACCTCCTGTCAGAGTTCAGGATCTTCTAAATGGGGTTGGTGTTATCTGTTTCTTTAACCAAATTAAGACGTAAAAGCTACCTCTTTCTGATTTGAAAAAAAAACCCCAAAACAACAGATTGCACAATCTTACTTTGTCCAGAGAGTAACTACAAGATCCTTTTGGTCTCTATACAAAATCTTAGAAATCAGAGAAAAAGTACCTTCTCATGAATGAATTACAAAGGAGAGTTAGGACAGATACCAGAGGTGTCTGAAATGAAATTAAAAAGATAAAAGCATAGTCAATTTATCTGCATGCATTCTCTCAAAATGAAATGAATGAAAAATCTTTCTAGGAGGTGTCAAAATACCTGAGTCTGGGGTTTTGTCAATGAAGAGCGATGATTTTTTTTTTTTAGTCTGATTCTATCAGTTACTTACCACAGCTTGATTCTTTGTGATTTCTACACATGTAAAACCTACAAAAACTGCTGATGTACCTTTCAGATGCAAATAGCTATAGTACAGGAGGGAAAAACCCACTATCTGAGGGTTAACAATAAATCACAAGGATTTTTCCTCTCATCCCAAACACCGAAACCCAGGGTAAGTTGTGGTTCACGAGGCTTTCACTTTCTGTCCAATCAATCACGCAGCCGGTGACTGAAGTGCTCTGTCTTAGGATAGAGTTTAAATCTGATTTACCTAATAGGAACTGATTGCCACATGACTACTGCATGTTTATGGCACGGGCAGCTGGGGCTGAACCCTTCAATTGTCTTCAGGCTATCTAAAGGTATATAGGGAGAGCATGGTGTAAATATGAAATGTATACTTTGTTTCAAACAAGAAATGAAAAATTAAGAGAATTAATTATTTTTTTTTTTTTCATTATGATCACATAGAGGTTAAAATGCATACTGTTAATGCTAAAAAACCCAACTTTCTGCGAGATGGCCACAAGGATGATCAGGGGACTGGAGCATCTCCCATATGAAGGCAAGCTGAGAAAGTTGGGGCTGTTCAGCCTGGAGAAGAGAAGGCTGCGTGGAGACCTCATAGCAGCCTTCCAGTACCTGAAGGGGGCCCATAAGGATGCTGGGGAGGGACTCTTCATTAGGGACTGTAGCGATAGGGCAAGGTGTAACGGGTTCAAACTTAAACAGGGGAAGTTTAGATTGGATATAAGAAAGAAATTCTTTACTGCGAGGGTCGTGAGGCACTGGAATGGGTTGCCCAGGGAAGTTGTGAGTGCTCCATCAAGGCCAGGTTGAGCAGAGCCTTGGGTGGCATGGTTTAGTGTGAGGTGTCCCTGCTTATGGCTGGGGGGGTGGAACTAGATGATCTTAAGGTCCTTTCCAACCCTAACTATTCTATGATTGTATATTCCTTTTTGCCAAATTCACTATTTTTCAGCATTCAGACAAGCCTTCCTTTTTTTTTTTTTTTTTTGGGTGGGATGTATTTTTAATTTTATGTTTAATTTTACGTTTTAATTGTATCTCCCCTTTCAGCTTAAACTCTTTGCAGCTGGACATGGAGTAATTTACCAAGTAAATTGACCTTCAGCTTAACTGTTAAAATTAAAAGCTGTGTCTTGTGGGCAAAGTAAGGGCTTTGTCCTTGCTCAGATGAGCAGCAACTGTTTGCAGAGTGTTTCTTTGAGGATGAACCCTAGGGAATGAGACCAAGAGGTTGTAAGGTGCTTGGATGCATCAAGATGGCAAAGCAGGAGAGGAATAAGCAAATCCTTACCAGTAGAGAGGTGGAAGAGCTGGCAATCAGTTTTCAGGTCCATTTTTTGAGTGAGAAAGATGAAGACTGTCTGGTAGGTGCTTTGGGACAGGAGGTGGGATAAAGCCAGGGTTGGGCCAGTCGATGGCCAAGTGAAATCCACTTCTCTCTCAAAGCCTTTGGGTTTTGTGTTGTCTCTGAAAAAAGCCATGAAGTCAGTGTGCACAGGTGGAACCCATCTTTGCTAGAAACTGTTGACCTTTCACGGTAAAACTAAGTCTCAGTACTTGTTTAGTACAACAATCCTAGTATTGGGATTTGTGCATTTTAAATTCCAGCCACCGAAGAGTTATCAGGATAGAAAGGAATTACTCTTTCTACCCTCTTTTGACTATGATATGATACCTCACAGGTGATAAGTAACATCCGATTCACATTCTGTCAGAGAAGCTCATATATATGCTTCTTTCTTTGTTTCTTTTATTTTCCCCCCAGCCTAGCCACAAAAGCCCTACTGCTTAGCAGTGTAGAACACTGCAGTGACTGAAAGGGGAATTCCAGGTATAACTGAACAATAAAACAACCAACAACCCCACCCCAAAAAGATGCACAGCCTGTTGTGTAAGAGAAAAAAAGGTAATGCTGTCTCTTTCTCACCTTCACAACTGCTTTCACACTTCCTTTTACTCAAGATTTTAAATTACCAGTATTAGAAACAGTACTTCCCATTCTTGTTGCATTAATAATGTAAGGTGGGTTTGCATGAATCTTACATTTTGCTTCAGACAAGACACAGGCCTCTGCATGGTGGGTGAATTATCAGTTAAACCAAATGGCTGCTTGGCAGTTCCCTTAGCCAAGTTCTAGGTGGCACCTGGCTTTGTGTCCAGCCGCCAATCTAATGGCTGGGAAGTCTCTTTGCTGCACTACCAAACCCCTAAGTAAGTGTAGAGGACTCTGAAGCTGTAAATATAGAAAGTAAGTACTTGGACTGGTAGGTAAAGGTTAAAGAAGTTTAGAGGAGTTGAAAGAAACAAAGCAAAGGCCCAATGAATCCCGTGGGTGTGGTGATGGAGAAGATTAATCCCCTTGGCTGCTAACTTTCATCTGTGCAGAGACTGGTTAGGAGAATTCAGTTCAATTTAAAAACACTCTAGATTTTCTACAAGGTACTTGTGTGAAGGTCAACTTTATGCAGATGAAATTGCAGCTACAAATCTGTTAGCACTTGAGAAACCCACAGCTTGCTGCCTGCCCTCCACTGATAACTCTAATGAGACCAAGAAAAAAAGCAGCTACAGGGCCTTTTAAAATCTTCAGACTTGTAAATGAGAGGTCTACTTGGCTTAGCTGGGAGCTTGCTTGTCACCATGGGTATGTTCTCTTCAAGTGGTGGTTGACCACGCGCTCTGTTTGCATCAGTTGGAGAAGAAACTTGGGAGCTGAGGCTCTTCATCAAGAGTTTCACCTGTATTAACTCTTGCCATTCATTTGACTCCTGCTGGGGAGGATGCGTATGTTCTGTCTTCACTGGTCCCTGTTGGATAGGGGGACGACAAATCTCTTCCCTTTTACTGTAGTGTTCTCAGTAGGCGGTCTGCCTGGGCTCCCTGTGTAAATGCAAGCTGTGGCACGGACATCAGGGAATTCCCTCAGAGTCACCAAAATTTTGTCTAAACAAGGTGTGCTGCAGTGTTTCTAACAGGAAACACCAGCTTACCAAAGCAGGAAGGGTGTTTGCAGGTTTCTGGAGGTATTCAGTGGTGGTAGGAGTTGTGGTAGGTGGGTGAGCATTCCTTCCCCATCAAGTAGAGCCAGTTTGGAAGGTGGAATTTTTCCTTTCTGTCAGGCCATGCTCACAAGGAGAGCAGCCCTGTGCTCCTTGAGTAGTATCTTCTGGTGTCTTCCTGTGCCCTATCTCTTAAGGCTGCTGAGAAAAATGTGGAGGAAACAGCCCCAGGTGAATTGGAAGAGGGGTGAAAGTGTGCATATGTGATATTTTCCTAACCAGTGATGTTCTCAGTCCCTCCCACATCTCCAGGGTAAAGTTCACTTGCCATAAGGTTAGTTTTCTTATCATGAAAAGAATACTCTCAACAACATTGGCTTTAATTTCAAAGCAAAGGGAAAGTGCGAGTTCAGATCAATCAGTAAGTCAGTGAAGGTGTTTCATGTCAAAAGACAAGTTCTATTCAGGCTGTAAACATTGTTACACTATTTACAATATAATACTGTTGTTTATACTTTAACTTTTTGCCCATTAGAACAAATTTACTTTCAAGATGATTAAATGCTTTTAATTTTTTTTTTTTTTAACATTCTCTTTACCTGGTTGTGTGGTGATAATGATTTCTTATGGCATGAATTGTTCAGGTTAGGTGATTCTCCTCTGCCAGCTGGATAAAAACCCTTGCAGTAAATTGGTGTGGTGTTAAATCAGATTGCTGCTGTTGTGCTGGGACTCTTCTCTAGGGTGCTTGTAACTTCTGCGTTTCCAAAGACTTGGAAAAACACTCTTGTGAAAAACTGCACACAGAGGGTAATGAAGGCTAAAATTGTTTATACTAATCACATCGATTGGAAAATGATCTTCACTCAGCAACTCTTTCACTAGGAGATTAAGACAGCCAGTGAGCATGTTGGTGTTAGGGACTGGGTTTACTTCCTAGCAGCTTCTTGTGTGCTCTTGCTTTGTGTTCTGCCTCAAACCAACGGGTGCATCTTCTCTTCCACTATGTGAGGGCTTTTATTCTCAGTGATGTGGCTTATGTAAAAATGTATCTGTATGACTAAGCTGTAATTTGTTTTTGTCTCTCCAGTAAAAGTCCGAGTTTGCTGTCTTTGCTACCTATGCTTTTAAGAGTGACCCGGGCTACACACAGTAGTGGTGCCTCTTCACGTCGCTAAGCACAGTTTTGGTTACCTTTTTTGCAGGTGTCTTTAGATGAAAGTTTGAAAACCTGCAAGAACTTCTCGAGTGCTTTTCTAAGCAGTCGGAAAGAAGAAAACCATAGCACTTTGCAGCCAAACACCGCTCCTCGCAACGGCGAGCGTGCTTTATACCCGGCTCTTAACTCTGCGTAGCCCCGGCCGCCCCACTCCCAGAGGCAGAGATGCTCAGTTACGGTTCACATAACCCGCTAGGTACCGGCTGAAGGGCCGGTGCCTTCGGAGCGCGCCCTCCTTCTCTCCCCCATCCCCTCTCCGCACCGCCGGGCCCGGCCGCCCCTGCGCGCTCCCGCCACCAGAGGCTGCTGCCAGCCCGCGCCTGGCAGCCGCGGTACGCGGTGCTCCGCCGTCCGTCCCGTCCGGTGCCGTCCAGGTGTCCGGGAGCGGAGCAGGAAGGGCGGCCTGGCTCTCTCCCGGGAACGGGGAGCTGGGGGGCTCGACTCACCCGCACTGCTTGCTGGAGCCTGCGGTGCAAATATGGGTGCCAAAACGGATCAGCGCCGGTTCACGGGAGAATGTTGCCTGCTATGGAAAAGCTCTTAAATAAACCTCCCAAACCACCCGGTGAAAGGTGGCTTATGAAGAGAACCGTTGAGTTAACTTTAGGAACCTGGATCACATTTTCCCCTGTGCAAATTTTACATTCATTCTCTCTATGCTTTCTGCACCGGTGTTTGGTCTCAAGGAAAACCTTCTATGGGTCAGTTTGATACCTGTAATATGAGGGACTCAAGTCAGGCGCATATAAATACCGCTGAAGAGCAGGGGGGCTTTGCAAGATCAAAATTAAAAGGCAATGAATTAATGTCCTTTTATGCCGTGGGCCATTAAAACTGCTGCATACATTGACAGGGATCCCAATGTTTTTGTGAGAGCATGCTACTCTGTAACAAAACCAGAGCATAGTAGGTGTCAGTGATTATTTTGCACGTATAAACAAGAGCTCTGTTTTCTTTCCCAGGAGTATGTGGAGTTTAATCAGTGATATTTAGATCTTGGGCTTGTTCACTCAGCATGGTAGTAAATCATTCTTAAATCCTAAAGAGATGCTCCACAAATTTTGCTGACTATCAGTGTAAGGCTTTACATCCAGCAACACTGATTTATTTAAGTATAGGTTTCATGCCTTTTGAGACCATATCATCTGCTTAAATTGTGTTTACTATATGGAAGAAGTCAGCATTTTGCTGGTGATTTATAGAAAAAATGGTAGCCTGACTTACTCTACAGTGATACCTGTTCAGGAATAATTTGTTAATTACTACTTTGAGGCTGATTCTTATGTTCTTCAAGTGAATAGTTAATATTACATATGAAATTACTGAATAGCTACTCTCATGCAACAATGGTAACACATAATTAACTGCTGCAGTCACTCCATCCTGCTTGCAGGGTTCAGATCTAGAGAAGGCGGTGAGAGAAATAAGTAGGGTAGAGAGGAGGTCATATTCTTCCCCAGTGTAAAGTCACGTTATCCATTCACATCAAGAGATTTTAGTCTCTAAATCACCACCCACTTGCTCAGTGTTGGAAGCCTGGAAGCCTTTCTGTGAAGGAGCTGTGACAAGGTATAGTCCCAGCTTCCTGCAAAGTCAGCCTATGACTGCAGTGCTGCCATTTCCATAACTGCTGTTCTGAAGCATGTAACATCTACATTTTAGTCTAATTATGATCCTAACAGCTGGGCCATGCTGATAGTGATTGAAAATCTTTCCTAGTGAGACAAGGGTGGTTTAATTTTTGGGGGAAGTAATTTTGTGTATTTTATTGTTCCACCCAGTTTGAACACAAAATATGTGTCTGACATCCAAGCAGACTACGTGTAAGCATCTCTGTACTTTTGGCAATGTTATTAGTACACGTGGAAATTTGATAACTCTGAATGTTCAAAGTGAAGCCAGACACATGGTTGAAAACTGAAGGTACTGTGTTAGTCATACACAGTTTAGTGCAGGACACTTAAATTAACACGTATAAAAACCATTATATTCTAGCAATGCACAGTTAACATGAGTGGACACCATGTTGGTAAGAGAAGTTATTCTTAGTGAGATAAGAGCACTGCAGCTTTGGCTATCACTAAATCCAGGTGCACATAAACAGTATGCATGAGCTGTTGTCACCTGGTTGATCTCACAAGCAGGTTTGGGGTTTTTCTTTATCTGGGGGAGGCTGGATTGTTGCTCCCTTATGACTGGTGACTTTTCGTGGCTTGGGAGCAAGCTGCTGGGATTGCTCTAGTCTATCTTGGCTGCTAGATCCTTCTCAATTTGACATACTCTTTTTTAATTGTTTATTTTTTCATTTGTAATGTGTCGGCTAGGCACTACTGATAGAAGCCTATGAGTGGCTAGCTTTGTTTCTGGGCTTCCCTGTTGACGTTTTTGCTCTGGTTGCTCCTCATGCTTGTAGGGCCTTAGAGCTAGCATCTCATGGCCACCTTTGCCTGTTTTCACTGTCTGGGCTTCGACTTCCTGGCTGCCCACCACCCCCACCTCCTGAGTGTTGCTGGATATTAACTGGGTACAAGCATCACATCACTGATGCATACCGAATCTGGAATGATGGTCAAACACTCTCTCCACTTGTGGCTGGGTGTTTCTTGAAGGTCTTGGATTTCTTAGGATTTATGATTGAGTTTCCATGTCCAAAGCAGGAAGTTGTATTACTTTTCCGTTTCAGCCTCCTGCTCCACTTGTGTTTAGGAATAACTGAAACCAGCTCTTAACAGTCCTGAAAAGCCTTTTCCTTAATATTGTTCTCTACAATGGGAGCAACACCAAGGCATGAGTCTTTTCTCATGTCTGGTTCAATTTACAGTAGGCAAGGTTTGCGTCCTTGGCGTTATTCTGGTAGCCAATAGATGTGGCTGTGTGCCAGGCCTACTTTTATCACCATAAACAAAGATGCCCTGGATGTATCTTAGTAGTATTGCCTCAGCTGGTGCTATTCGGTTTTGACTTATTTGCTTTGATTTTTTTCTCAGCTTTTTTGAATTGATATATGTCCTCTGGTATTTTTTCCTTCTCTTTTTTTTCTAAGGCAGCTGATCTAGTCTACTAGTTTCTACAGGTACAGTGCATTTTTGCAGGGTTGCTGGGTTCAACAGCTCTCCTAAAGCATGAAAACCTCTGTATTTAGTGTGTTTTCCCTTGGCTCAACCTTGTGTTCTAGGTGTTTTGTCTTTGAAACTTAGCCTGTATGTTCAGCCAGAGCACTGCATGACCCTCAGTGCCTGTTCGTCCTCAGGGTATTAGATGAAGGAGTTGTGGTGTTGTATTGCATTCAAATCAGTGTCTTGCTATGTCCCATTGCCCAGCAGTGGGTAGTACTCCTCTGAGTCACCTACTATAAATGCCAAATGATAGCATCTTTAGCTTCACGATGTTCTTATTGGCAGCTTTGTGCACCACCAGCACTCGATCACATTTCTCCTGTCTAATATTGCTGCTCATGACAATTGCAGTGGTCATGTTGCAGCTGTCTCCACAATCCAGATGGAATCTAGATAGTTGTTTGATCCAGTGGCACAGTTGCTGATACAGTTAACAGTTTTCTTGCACAGTATTTGTATACAGACAGTCTTTGCTTAAGTTACATGTCATATATTCTCCTCTTACAGGGAATTTTTCTGTCCTCAATCCTTTTGTCTGCACAACTACATGAACTACTCACCCCCCCTTCCAGGATTACTGTGTCATTAGTATATGAAGCAGTTCTGCTTCCCAGAGTTGTCCATAGTCTGCGCATTTTTTTTTCTTCCAGCTTTTCCTGACGCTTTCCAGATCCTGTGCACAGGATCAGGGTGCCAGCAATCTCAGTTAGTCTTTGTTCTGCCCTCTAAATTCCTCAAATGTGTCTCAATGTACTTAATCTTCACTAGAACTTATCATTGGTTTTATCCTTTTGTTGTGTAATTCAGCTGCCTGTGTTGTTTGCGTATATTTACATTGGACTAAATTTGTTTCCTTCTACTGATTGTTCTACAAATGCTCTTGCCCTAAATAATGGTTTTGTCTCTCTAAACTTGAAGTGGGTGGCCTCATTCTTAGTTTTTTAATTGCAAGCACCTCCATTCCTTCTTAATGTCTCACGGCACCAGGTTGATTTCTTTTTTTGCATAGAGTGTCAATCTATTTGGGATCACAAAACTCACTATACACACTTTATAATTTTTTTGCAATATTTCCAGCACTTTAAACATAATCTTATTCATGTTTTGTCTATTTTTTCCATATGATCTTCACTGTTAGGCTGGGGGAATGATGGAACAATGAAGTAGTAAAGCTTTTAAAAGGTCATATTCAGTCTTGCTTCTATGACTATGCAGATGAGTTGCTCAATTCAGATCTTGCTCCTATATGTCTGAAAAGCTCACTTATTTGGTAGTCTGAATCCTTCCATGTTGCAAGTACTTTCTAAAAGCTACCTGTGTCTTCCTTTGTTTTTTAAACTCACTTCCTTGCAACTACCCCACTAGGCTGGTTGCTGCCATGGTTTTAATGTTCGGTGCTGATTATTGGTGCTAGAGGATTCTGTTTCTAAAGTGAAACTTCTAAAAAAGCCTGAGACTTCTTGTCAATGCAAAATGCCATAAATACCCCTTTAATCTTCTGAACTTGTGGAGCTTTCTCTATGAGCCACAATATTATCTTCAGGGGTATACCTGCTGCAGTGTAGACTTATCCACAGCTTCAGTTTCTTTGAGGTGTACCTTCTCCAGCGTGGACTTATCGTTGGGCCACAGTCCCTTCAGAGGTGTACCTGCTGCAGCACGAACATAACCAGGGCCACAGATGCTTTGGGTTGTCCTGTTCCCACATGGATGCATCTACAGGTCAATGTCCCTTCAACTCGAGTCCACACTGGAATTCCAGCCTGTCCAGTACAACAGCACAGAAACAGCAGTGATGCCCTGGCCATTTGCCAGCCCAGGCACATCACTGTTGCTGTTATCAAAGTGTTCCCAGGCACAGTAAGGTGATAAGCAGTACAACCAGCAATGAAAGCAAAAAGCAGCCACTAACAAGCACTAGACTCTAATATACAGTAAAGAAAGCAAGCCGCATGGTAAGCACAGGAGCCTGACAATTAATAGCTGAATAGCAATAACAGCAATAAATTAGATCTAGCACATTCCGATCAAATACGTTATCCTGAACCCTTTGAGCCCCACATTAGGTGCCAAAAAAGGACTACTGTGGATTAACCCCAGCCTGTGACTAAGCTTCACCCAGCTGCTCAGTTACTTTCACCTTTGGTGGAATGAGGGAGAGAACTGGAAAAGTGAAAATGAGAAAACTTGTGGGTTGAGATAAAAACAGTTTATCTCTGTGCAATCACTACTCAGCAATGACTAAACCCTCTCTGTATTATCAATACTGTTTTCAGCAGAAACCCAGAACATAGTCTCATCCTAGCTAGTATGAAGAAAATTAACGATATTCCAACCAAAACCAACACAAAGATCATTTATTCTAAGCTTTTTGCAACAAAACTTATTATTACAGCAATTTCTTTTACTGCGGATTTCCTAAAAGTTTTGAAGTTTTCCAAGTTATTTCCAAACTTGCTTTTCTCCTGCCTTTGCCAGATCTGGAGTCTCATTCCAGTTTCAGAACCGATAACATTATTTCTATTAGTCAGAACTTGCTTGGAAGGGGGATTTTTTCCTTATTGGCCTATGCTCCGTCATGGCATTGAACACTTGGAATGTCTTTGCCCCTTTTCTGAGCATCGTTTCAAACCCATTCACGCCAAAGGAGGAAAAGTAATTGGCTAAACCCAAGCGATCATAGTATCTTTTTTAGCAGTAATTGTGTTAATTTTCCTTGAGGGACTTCTCTTTGGATTGTTCTGTAACTTAATTAAGACAAAGAAGTAATCTTGGTTCAGCAGCTCTCTCGCTGGTTACGGAGGGGCTGCTACTTTTCTTATAATGAATTTATCTTTTTTTCAGTTGGTTCACCAGAAGGCAATTGGTATTTTTATAAATTAAAGACAAATGAGGAAAATGCAAATATTCCCTGGTGCTGGAGGGTTATATTTCCGGGGAGAAACCAGGCCAGCAGTGACTTTCAAACTTCTAAATCTGTTTTATGTGGCGTATAAGAGACTGCTGTCATCACCCACATGCAGGAAATGCCAGTGCTGGGCTTAAGGGGGACAAAGTAAACTTGACAATGGACTGAAAAGAAAAATAAACAATCTACCAACCATTTTTATAGCTTGTTTTTTCTCTTGCTTTAACAGTAACATTCACCTTCGTTTACCAGAGTTCTGTGAAACATCTGTATCAAGCCTTAAACTTGCTTGACCTTAGTTTAGGTTCAAGGTTCAATATATTCCATGTGCATGGATGATTTTACAAATCCACAAGAGCTCTGACTCTATGCAAACCTTTTTCCATGTCCCAGATTTGGCCTCTTTCTTGCTAAATAAATCCAAGGACAACTTTCCCTCTCTGTCTTTCTTTCTCCAAAGATTGCTGCAGGGGTGCCCTTGGGGCTTGTAGGGTGTTACAAGGCTTAGGAATAAAGAGGGAAAGTTGCCTTAGAGAGTGAAGTCAACGTACCATAACAACTGCCTTGGATGGAGTCTTTTGTAACTTGAAGACTTGAATTTAAAAGCTTCATTTTGCTAAATCTTCCAAAACAAATGGTTCAGCATTTGTATAGTTTTAAAATCTGTACCTTTTATCTCATTTGTAAAATCAGGACAGATCTCTAACTGGCTCTGAGCAAGCCTCCAGGCTGAGCAATTTCTTTCCTGCAGCAACCTTGCTATATTTCTTCCCAGGGCTCCTGTGGATTACTTTAAAACTACATAACAAATAGTTACATGTATAGGGTACAAAATTTGGGTCTTAAAGAACCTGGTGTCAGCTAAACTCCAAGGCTGGAAACAGAAATTAAGTGTTACGAATCTGTTACAGTTTCCCAACACAATTTATATTGATAGCATTGCCATTTAATTCTATTTAAAAGTAACTTCGGTATGCAATAGCACAAAAGATCAAGCAATATCTAAAGTGATCTCTTTTACAGCTATTATCTGAACACAGGTGAAGTTTGGGGAAAGGATGAGTAAACATGCCATGTTCATGTTAGACAGTCTCTGCACTGGATCGTCCGCATAGCATGAGATACAGCAGTCTGCTTGGGATCCTGAACCATGGTTGCCTTCCACCTAAGGAAGGTCTGCACATACTCCAATGGAGGGTTGTTCTTAAGTGACCAGGCAGGTCACCATGTGCAGGGTGAAGCACTACCTTCCCCTGGGGTGGTGAGGGCTATTTCCTGTTGTTAATTCCAGCCAGTCCTGTGGTCTGACAGTGCCATGTGAATGGAAGTCTGAGATGGGAGCCAGCCTTCTGCTCTGGTGGCAGCAAAACATGATCTAGATGCAAAAAACCATGACCCTTCTTGACCACTTTCTTAACCTGTCACTTTCTCTCTATTCTATGTTTGAAGAGTATGAATAGCAACAGTGTCATGTGTTTCTATTTCTTCAGTGTGCTGTTGCCCATAGGTTTAAAGGCACTGTACAGAGAGGCAGCCAGCATTACCCTAGCTCAGACAGCTGTGGTAACTTTGGGTGTGGAGGAATGGGTCTTTCTGACCGCATAGAGGCACTTGTGTGGTGTCTGAGCTAATCCTCCAGGCTTCTTTCAGAGTCAGCAGAGAGAAATTGGCAATCCTAGCTCATCATTCCTTTTCCCTATATAGATGTCTACGTCAAGTGGATGGTGTTCATGTGCCTGTTTCTTTCCATTGATTAAGGATGAAGCCTGGGATGATGGAGATGCTGACGGTGCTTAAAGTCAAGTTTGTGTGCATCATAAAAACCAGAAGCCTCTCAGATTAGTGTGGCTGGGCAGATTTCTATCTGGAAGGGGCATATTCACATCAGCAAAGTTTTGTGTGTAGATTAGTTAGCCCCACTGAAAGACATGGATGATTAACTCAAGAGCGATGTTATGCTGATATTACTTCCGCAATGTGAGCTAGTTATCTCTGCCCAGCTCTGTGTAGTGCTGTGTAAACAGTCATGTTTCCCCAGAATCAGCTCAGGTATATTGTGTGGCACAGCATTTTTACCATTAGCCCAGGCGTAACTTTGTGAGGCAACAGACTCAGAAGTTAGTTTGTGATTTTACATACCTATAGGCATGTTGTTAAATTAAAGGCTTTGCTTTCCAGAGGGCAGGAGTTTTGTTGAAGAAGCACGTAAGGCATTGGTATTTGTTCTTAACCCTGAGTAGAAAATCCCTCCTTGCAGACTGGCAGAAGACAGTTCACCTCCTGTAATGATTTTGATGTCATGAGATGCAGGCCTTATTTATCAACACACCTTCGGGAAAAGTACATATCCCTCCTGCCCTTTCACACCCCCCTCCTCCCCAATCAGTTCAATTTTTGCCTTGAAGTAAATAAACTTTTCAAACAACTAAGGTTTATGGAAGAGGGTTTGTGGAGCTGTGATAAAGCACTTCAGGCTGTAACTTACACTTGTTTCTGAGGGTTCGTTTTTATTGCTTTAAAAATTTCTCATATGATCTCATTTTAGAATTGAGTACTTCAAAGGTTGTTCAGTCCATGTTCCTTCGAGGCTGCCTATGCAGCCCTATAATTTTTTCCCATGTTCTGTTCTCTCTCTCCTTTTTTTTTTTTTTCTTCTCCTTTCATCCTTATTAACTGGAAAACACCAAAGGGATTTTCACACACGAAAATGAGTAATATTGCAATATTCTAGCTATGCTCCTTTAAAGTTACTTTACAATCACAGTCCATGGTGGGTACGTGTTTTCACATTCGTGTTCCTTCAGCAAGTGCCTGAACTAGTCTTACTACCCACTCACACTTATGGCAGATCTGCAAGCAGAACTGTTCTGGTGAACCCCTCAAAAGGGGATTTGATTTAAATAAGATTTTCTTCCTTCTCTCTGCCCTCCAAATCACATCTAGTAGTGAAATGGGCCTGGGACCTGTCTTGAAATGGGCATCTTCAGTACTACGAGGTTTGCCTGAATCGTGTAGTCTCCGCTTGGAAGTTGGGGTGGCCTTACTAAGGTTGCCCTATCAACTCCTGCAAAATGGATTTTGTTTTCAGTCGCATCATATGGGTGAATGTAAGAGCTGATTGGAATTGAAAATGCCCTAAAGACTTCACTGGGGATGAAACCCGAATAATTTCATATTTCTCCCCTGAACTCTATCACACAAACACCCTTCCCAAAGTATTTTTTTTATTGTGGTTTCAGTTTTGTTTTCCCTTTTTCAGTAGGAAAATAAGAGATTGGGAATGAGATTGCCAGAGAAAGCCAGTAAGAGAAGAAGATAGAACTTTCTAAAAAAAATTGAGTTTCTTGTTAGTATGAAGGACCACAATGACTGATTTTTTTTCTTTTCCTTTACTCTGATACTCACCTACTAAAGTGATTTGTTTGCTCACTTGTACACCTAAGACTGAAATCTATAAAGAAAATAGTAGAATCTACTCAAAAAGCTAAGCATTGGTGCTAGAAGCAAGACAACCTGTAAATACTTCTCAGAAGCAATTGAAATTAAATAAGCTTTCAATGTATCAACCTTCACTTCTTTATGTTTGTTACAGCCTAGATAATGCTCAGTAAATTTTTTCCAGGTCAGCTTCAAATAGAAGATGCTTTTTGTTATTTGTGAAATTACACCAGGAGAAATACTTGTATTTTAGATTGGTTAGTTAGCCCAGATGTTCTTTAATGAATAGGGATATTTGGTTTTTTCTTGTCATTGCTTACATAATGGAGCTAACTTAGGTCTACAGCCCAACCAAGACAATACTAAAGGTGTGGGTGCAATATCAAAGTGCCTCAGAGAAGAACCTTATATTTTAAACACTGTAGCAACAAAAAGTTTAAAACACATTGTGTACTACAGGCAGATGCAAGCTATGAACTGATGCAAAAATTCATAAAATAAATTGTTACATATGTAAATGCAGGATGAATGGTCCAAGATCAGAAGCTTCTTCAAGTGAGACTGAGGCAGTGTGTGAGAAAGGACACCATGATGGGGGAAAGAGGAAAACATAGCATAGGAATTTGCTAGAGGAGATGGTTGGTAGTCCTTTGAAAGAGTCTCAAGATAGTCTCATTTGTCCTCAAGGCTCTCCAAACATTTCTTGTTCTGCAGAATTATTTAAAGAATTGTATTATTTGGATGATCCAACCAAAATGGGTGTTAAGCATTTCCTTTGTCCATTTTGACACATGAGAAGATGTAGAACCAAACCTATTAATAACTGCCTATAACTGTCCTGACAGAAAAATCTAGTAGTACTAATATTCAAAAAGCTATTTGTGGCATTAATAAATGCAAATGCAAGACTCAGTATCTAAAGCTGTTCATATAAATAGCCTTCTCTGTGAAGAAAACCTAGGCTTATCTATAAAAATACTGGATAATATGTCATGCAAAATTATGACAAATGAAGTATACAGACCTGATGGCCTTCATATTGTTAGTATATACTTGGAAATAAGTATCCTGCAGTAATACATCTTTCTGAGAAGAGCTCCTGACCCTCCTCAGGTGCCTGATCGGTAGCAGATGGTGCACTGAGAGGATCTTTCAAGCATTTAGGATAAAAGTATCTTTCAAAAAATGCTTTGTAGTTTCAGATACTGAAGGCCACATTTATAATCCCTTTTTGGGTTGTAGTCACTGATATTATTAACCTCTAAAATCTTTTTTCACAGAAATTCTGCCACCTGAATTACACTGTTATTTTGTGATTATATTGCCTCTATAGCAGGTATTATGAAGTATTGATAGATCTGGTCAGTTTGTACAAGATATCCATAGCACATTTGCTGTACAGGCATGTAGATGGCAATGAAATTAGTGATTCTGTACGCAAAGACCATGGCTCTTTGGGTTTTCTGTGTAG
>JBCJKH010024211.1:0-32808 GCA_039877255.1 Loriculus beryllinus | reverse complement strand
TCCAACACTTCCATGTCCTTTTTATGTTGAGGACACCAGAACTGCACACAATACTCCAAGTGAGGTCTCACGAGAGCAGAGGGGCAGGATCACCTCCTCCGACCTGCTGGTCACGCTCCTTTTGATGCAGCCCAGGATACGGTTGGCTTTCTGGGCTGCAAGCGCACGCTGTCGGCTCATGTTCATCTTCTCATCGACCACCATTACAGCAAAAAAGCTACCTGGGAATCAGTATTGAAAATCACAGCAAAAATAACTATTTTGGTAAATATTGGTAAAATTTCTTGTGGTGTTGTAGCAGTTTTCCAGCAAATGACTTGTGCATTAGAGGAAGGATGTCATTAGAACATTCTTGGGCAGCTGTTGCTGGTCAGTGACACAGCTCTGCTGTGAGGTGTAGGAGACAGGGCTCACAGGGAAAGATGAACCTTCATATAGTGCAACCATCCCCATCTCAGCTTGTTGTTTGAGCTCCCTTTACTGTCAACAGAGAGAAACATACACTCTAGAAAAGCATGCACCCCTGAAAGTCAGCAAGGAAGAATAAGGATCTCTAGAAAACAATTGAACTCATTTTGTCTAATACAGGTGGAGGACAAATGCTTATCACCTCCCACTACAGCAACACTTTCTCTTGGTAATTAGAAGAGGAACCTCAAGTGGCTAAGGTAGATGACTGATTGGATAACAGAGACCCGGTGAAATAAATCCTGTTCAGGAATTGGTGGAATTGTATTGATGTACAGAGTACCATACATCTTATTTACCTTCCAAGCGTATAAGCGCTTTTATCAGTTTATACTACACCCAAATGAAAGGGTGCCACGACACACCATAGCTGTAGAAATCTTGGCATTATTAAAATTCTCCGGCTTTTGAAATACTTTTAAAGCTTTCCTGCATCTGCTTTTTTCAAGCTTAATATTCCAAGAGCAAGCAGTTTTCTTTACAGTCTATGCTTTCTCTTAATCTCTTTTCTTTCTCATGGTAACTTTAGACTGTAGTTTAATTGCTGCCTGACCAGCACTGCATCGATGCCAGGTTTGGAATTAAAAGGTACAAATGTTAGAAAGAGATATGGAAAAGAGTATGTGTGATTGCATACTTGCCTACATAAGGCTTCTGCCTTGAGTAAAACATGGTGAAAGTAATAGACTATGTGTGCATTCTACAGCAAACCATGACCTCTTTTTTGCTTTAGGCATTGTTGAATGTTTTCTTCTGCATCTGAGCTATTTTGGTAGTCCTGGATCTGAACTCTGATTGTTAAGTGGAAGGTTTTGGTTTCCTCTTGGAGGCACAGAAAGCCATACCCTAATTGTGGTAACCTGCACTGACGTTCATACTTCTTCATTAGTGGGCCCCGAGTTAATTTTTTTAGAGGCGTGTTATAGAAAATCATCCCATGTTTTTGGCCTCCAGATCACTTTTTCCCCCATAATATACTATGGGTTTGAGATGGCACAAAATATCTTCCCTTGCAGTTGGAACAATTCAGGTTACCTGTGAACTATACAGCTTTTTTTCATGGTTACCTAGAGACTGAGTGAAAAGAAATATTTGCTCTTTACTGAGCTTACCTGAGACAGACAAAGTAACATGAAGCTTGATTTCTAATGGAAGAGAAAAAAGAATTGTGGTTTCCATTTGATGGTATCTGTTTCTTCTTCCAAAACTGACAAGGAGAAGAATTGGATTCTTGCACTACTTGGTACTAACTGAAGGATGATACTCATTCTTACCTCTCATTTGTTCTTAAGACAACAAAGGTAACTTTGATTCATGCAGTTTACAGATTGTTGGCATTTTATATTTTGCTTACCAAACACATAGGAATTTCCAAAATAAACATACCAAATGCGTAAAATGAGGAGGAATCTCACATTTCATATTCATTTTATTTGTAAGTCCGTTTACACACCACCAAAATTTAGCAATAGGCATAGTTAGGTATTCATCATGTGGCAAGAAAATATCTTTTGTGACAAATTGCTGATGACTTCTTTTTGGGGGGAGGGGAAGCTAGCATGTAACAGTTACATAAAAACATACGTTCTCTGGTCTGTAACTCAAATGCCCATCTACAACCATCATGCTGTATATTTACTGAAAATTTAAGAGAGTTTGACAATCTGTAATTTACTTTTAACACAGATGTCCCGAACAATTTAATCACTCGGTGAATGGACCCTTGTAAAACATATCTGATGAAGGCTGCAGGTTTTATGTGACAAGTTTTATGTTTTCCTTCTTTGATTTTACTCTCTTATCTTCTCTAAGTCAACCTTTGAGTAATAGGTTAATGTATTTGGACTATGGGTCTTTAGTAGCAGCCTTGATGGTCTAAGGTTATGAGCATGCTGAGGTTCACAGGGAGAGACAATATCCTCTATCTATCTGACTGATTTAATAAGAAAACTAGGCTGGCTTTCAGTGGCACAGACCACATCTGAGAAGTCAGGTACCTCAATATTTGTCTGTTTTTTTTCCAGCATTTCCCTACCTTGATTACCCTGTGTTCTGTTGATTCTTGTTTTAGTTGCAGAGTCATCACAAACAAAGGTTTGTTTTTAAATTTTTTGCCTTTGCCTGAAAAATATTTAGTGGAAGTAACCACAGGAAGGTTACTGTGGATAAGGTAGTACCTGGTACATAACTTTTGTACTGCAAATGATTTTTTTTAAAGAAGGAAATTCAATATGTTCTCTTTTAAGAACATAAATCCAGTTTTCCAAATGAAATCCTGGCTATCCTGATGTGAGTCTGGCATTGCTGCAGTACAGCTAGGATTTCACCTTTCATCTGGGAGACTTGCTTGGTTAATTACCAGTCACTTGAAGACCAGGATTGTACAAGGTTCAGAAAGAGAACCACCTGCTGTTGTCATGGCAATTGTACCTGTCAGTCATTTACACATATAGCTTTGCGAGTTTATGAAGGATATATATGAGTACAGCTCTAATTTTGAAGCACTAACACTATAGTTAATTACACATGGCAAGTCATATAACTGTTGTACAAGTGCTATAATACCTGAGGCTGTGTTCAGGCAAGTTCTTATCTGTACAGATCCACTTGGCCTCCCTCTGATTATAGATGTATATCAAGTTATAAAGGATAAAGGTGACCTACAGATCTACAATTTGAGTATGGGGTAATTGTACATAGTTTCATCTTAACGTGCTGATTTACGATATAAAATGCTGATTTTAGGATTATTTATTAAGATATAAATGAATGAGGTTTTCTGGAAGAGATGAGTATACTGGATGATTGATAGGGTGCTGTGTTTTCTGTGAAACACTCCTCATGTTTTTGCATCAAGTTGTACTCTTATTCATTCGTTCTGCATCTTGGCATTTTTAGCTGTAAGAACAGGAAAATAAAGTACCTGAAAGTGGGAAGAAAATTGCAAGAAAACATTCTGTCTCCAAAGGCTCTTATCCTTTATAAGTAATCTTTCATCAATTTTTTGAGCAAGTAGCATTGTAAAAGGAATCCTTGCAATAAGAAATAGCTTGGTTGACAGAGTGTGCAGACTGTTTGCATTATGGGGAATGACTAGAAGCTCTGGAACTGTATGCATTTGTTTCTTGAACTATACAATATGTTAATCCACAGTGGAGAACAAAAAGTTTCCTTTCCAGTGCTTAAATGTAACTCAAATCTTTTGCTGTGTTTCTCTTAGGTAGTAGTTATGAATTTCTGAAATTGTAGCTGTCTGCAGAAAATTTCCCAGTGATTTCAAATACAAGATTTTCAAACAAAGATCACAATCTAGAGCAAAAGTAGACACACAATTAGACGATCCAGTGGGTGCACAGCAAGTTGCTTATGCAGGTGCATTAATTCAGCACATTAATTCACATGCACATACAAGCAATCTCATATGGTTACTACATAGCAGAATGAAGGTAATGGTCTGGATTAGAATTCATCTACTCAGAAATTTATTTTATTAGCAGAAGAGAGGATACCTGTAAAAATGTGATATGGGCTAGCACACAAAACGCAAGCCATCTATGGACTTTGAATATGGCATATTTTGATCCTTAATTCCTCTGATGGTTGTATTACTGTCATCCTCTGTAATATAGCTTAAGGAAAGCACTAGTGTGTCTACCCTTCACTGTGCTATGCTGCCTCTCTTTCATGTAGTTTAGGTCAAAACTTAAAGTTATGAACATAATTGCTTGGCTGAGCATGTCATCATTTTCTGTAGAAGAGAAACAGGGGCAGCAGAATCTGCTCTGTGCTGGTTGTTAGCATACCTCAGCTCCACACACGTATTTCAGAAAAGTGAGCTGCTTGTAGGTTGTATGTTTGTACTCAAACTTCAACATTTCTACCAATTTCAGTGTGTGAAGTAAAATACTCTTTAAACATTTTGTATGAAGCAAAAAAATAAACTGTTCCTAAGCTTGGGCTGTGGACACGATTTTGGCTTGTGAACGTGTGGGCTGGACATCACAGAGTAAGTTTTTCTTGGCTTAACATGTCAAACACCATGTGCTCCCTGAAACTGGTAAACAAAGACAAAGTGAAGAGAACTCAAAAAAATTAAAACAAGCACGCACAGAAGCAAAATGAGAAGCAAACTGGTTCCTTAAATGCTTAAAGAGGATGAATTATATTTGTGGTCTCTTTTAAAAAAAAGAAGTGTTTTATCTGTTTCTTCCACTTAGGTACTATGGAAGCAGGTTACAAAACAAAGCAAAAGCAATCAAAGTTGTTTGTGACTGGGATTTATTACCTACTATTAATAGTTTGCTCCTCTGTGTCAGGAGTAGGACTTTTTAGAGAGTTTTACAGTTTTGGGGGTGGGTGGAAGAGTTTGGGAATTTATTCTTGACTCTTCTGTTATGGTTCTTCTGAAGATACAACTTTTTAAAAAGAGATCTTAATTTCCATCTAACACAGGGCCAGCAACACAGCTATAAGAGGCACTGTGGTTTATACTGTGTCTTAGATCTATAACCAAAGTTTTTTACAGTGCTGTGTGGCAACCTGTGTGCCTTTCTCCTTGCTTATTAATGGGTCTAGCTCCAGTGTTGCCTTGTGTATAGTTGATGTGGTTGTTTCTGGACCTGTGGTGAAAATTGGCCCAAGGTGTCCCCAGTTACCCACAAGTGAAGCATGTTGGATGTGATAGTGGCACAGTGTGAAGAGTCACATCTGTCAGAGGGAAGCTTGGCTGGTGGATTTGTTCACCAGTGGATGCGGAGCAATAATTTCCTTCCAAGATAGATGCAGCACTTTGTATATATGAAAGATGTAACCTAATGCCACACCAAAAGATTTCCTGTCCTTGTAGGATAAGGAAGTGTTTTGGAGTATGGCTCTCTGGTGTTGAAAAGCCTGGTAGGTTCTTCTTTAGGCACTTTTGTAGATCTGGACTATAATAATTTACCCATTTATGATAGTCATACAGCTTAAGATGAAGCAAAGTTTTACCTACAAGTATTTGGAGTGTGCTGAGTTTTGCTGGCCCAGCTGAAACCAGGACAGGAGCCACTGGGGCACTCTTCATAATTTAAAATATGAATTTAACCCACTTGTAAAGAAACACAAATTGGGGACGACCCATATTTGCAATGACAGCGAGCTGTCACTGTAAAAAAAATCAACAGATACCAAAAATAGATTTTAAAAAAGCAAGAAGGAAGATGTTACTGTTTGTGATGGATGAAAGGGAAAATCAGTTGGTGTGTTATGTGATGTAACAGCTGGATTAAATACAGAAGGGCCCTTTCTGCTGTTTACATCTGGTTGATATAATGTTCATGTGAAACCCTGGAGTAAAACTTGTCCCCCAAAATCTGAGATTCATAAATTACTCATTGAAAGCCTGGATTTGCTTTCACTGCATCAGAGACAGGAAAATCTAAAGCAAGTCCCTGAAGAACTAAAGTGTTAAACCAGCCAAGTCCTTCAAATATGCAGTATATCCATGTGCTGGTTTAAAATTTCACTCTTAGTCATATAGATGTGAAACCTCCTTCTGAAAGTAAGTGGAGTTATTCTCAGTTATAGCGATGGAAGACAAAGCACAATATAACTCACTGTCTGGGGAATAAAATCCCTCAAAACTTGCTGTGACTGAGGCAGAAAAAGGCACTTTATTATTTTGTCTAAGTATACTTTGACACTGCATTGTTATTTGGAAATTGCTCTAAAACTTGCTGTTTCTTGAGTCTGTGATAGCACCTGCAGGGCTGACATATGTGCAGGGAATGAGACATCTGGTCTGGAACAAAGCTGTCTTTTAGCCCAGAATAAACATCACTTGTTCTTCAACTTCAAACACCAGACAGAGTTAGGGATGAAAGCCAGGTGAATGTTTCGCAGTGCATATCAAAAGTGATTATAATAACAAGAACTTACAGGGTATGCAATTTAATTGCCTCTCCAGAATCCAGGGTGTTTGTCTGCTTTCTGGTTTTTTGGATGCCTCACTGTGGTTAACCAGGTTTGTTTTAGTAGCAGCAGATGACGTTGTAGCCCACCTCATGAAGCTATGTGTGGCAGGATCTGCATAAAGCCTCTTTTTAGTTTAGCCAGTTGACTGTGTTCATCAGACTGAGAGAACATGGTGTGGTCTCTGCTCATGTCCTGGTGTGGTCTCTTCTCATGTCCCGGTGTGGTGCTGGAATTAGCTACTGTGTTGACTATTGGTGATGAAGCCTGGTGGGTCTCTTCCTGTGGAGGCAGCTCTCTTGGGTAACTTTACTTCCGACCTTTGAGGTGTTGGATGGCAGGGAGGGACTGTAGGGCCAGGCTGGGAATTTGCCTTCTGGCAGGGGTAGCTCAAATGTGGTACCCCCCTCGTGCCAGTGCATCCCCCTGATGCTCCTCTCCAGCTGGCATCCAGGCCAGGCTGGCCACCTCTGTAGAGCACATTGGACCGAAGAGGAGGAGAGATGCCACAGTGTCAGGGGAGCTTTAGCCTTGTCTCTGTGAAATGATGATGAAGGAACGAACGGTGTGAGCCTGTCAGTTTATGGGGTTTGACAGGACTGTTGAGAGTTGAATGGAATCAAACTATATAGCTCTTGATATTCTAATCCTTCGCACCCTTTGTGAGGACACAATATGAATAAACTGGGACGTGGCAAAGTCAGTATTCAGTCCTGAGCCTGTCAGGTATTTTCATTGTCCATAAAATCTATAAAATTGACAGGGTTGGAGCATAAAAATTTGAAACAGGTCCAGTAGTTGAAACATTTATGGATACTTTCCAAATTAGAAACAATTGGCAAGCTGCTGGCAAAAAATGTGGTTGGTGACTTTTGTGAACTGTGTCATATTTGATAGTACAGGCAAGAAATACTATTTTATATCCCAGAAGACTGTTCTTGAAAAAGAAAATGAAAGACACACTTTCCCCCCAGCTTTCCTTCCAGCGTGACAACATGATCACTGTATGGCAGAGCTGGGTGTATGACAAGGAAGAGACCACAGTTACTGCTCCACTGTTACTTGCTATAAACAAATAACCACTGGAAGAAGGAGAGTGATGACTCATTTGGGACTGAGTTTGAGTTCTGTTCAGGGTTTGGTCTCCTGGCTTCATATGACCTTTTAGAAATGTAGTGAAAATTTAATTCATTTTTAGACGCTGACTTTTGGGAAGGTCATTTCAGGGCCTGCTGTGATAGATGGATTTTTTTGACAGCAATATTTTTGCAGGCTTCAGTGCAGTATATACCTAATGGGCTTAATCCATCTGAGAAGTATCAAACCTATTGAGCATGTGTTGATTTTGCATTATAAGTGAGGCATCATTCTGAGCATGTCAACCATAGCAGAAACATAGATCATCTATGAAGTCTGTTGACTAAAGTCAATCACTCCATATTCCCAAAGAATCAGACTTTTGAACGTGCGCTGAAGAGCAACCTTCCTCCTCAATGGCTTCTGGATGCGGGGCAAGCCAGAAACCATTGGACAAAGGAGGAAATCCTCATATTATGCCCGGTTAACACTTCTGAGTTGGAGAAGTGAGTGTGGCAAGAGACCTTCTTAGAAAGAATGACTGGAGGAGGGAGGTAGGTGGGACCAAAGGGATGCCATGAGAGGCTGCCTGCAGATCTTAAGAGGAAAAATTCTGTCGAAAAGACCTTTTTCTGATGTTATTTCAAGGTGGTCCTGACAAATTTACCTGGACAAAGTCTGCCTCTTTCAGGGATGGCAAATTCAGGCAGAAATCCCATGTTTTGCTTTAAAAGAGCTCAATAGATGCATTGACTTGTTATGGAGACAGCATATGCACAACTAAGTAGAAGATAACAAGATTTCTGTTGTATTTCCACTACAAACCACAGCAGGTTTTCAGCACAGATATTTTACTGATCTTTAAATATACTGCAGTTCATTACTAAAACTGACTGCTCTCCTGAATTCCCAAAGTACTTTTTACAAGGTTACCACTAGCATCACCTAAGACACCCATTAAGGGTAATCGAGACTTGCCTAGAATAGATGTCTTTATGCAAGATCAAAGGGAAAGGGATGAAAAGAACAGGAAATCCTTAGAATAGATTAGTATCACCAGTGTGGCTTTCTTTCTCAGAAGGTCAATGATGTCGACTTCATATTATTTATGTATATTACAGAATTTTAGGAGAGTGTGAAAGGTCCTCCCCAGATAACCGTATGCCATTTTTCATTAGTCTTATTCTGAGCCTTCTGATACGGCTTTCAGTCCCTAATGGTCTTCTATTGTCACATACAATAGGTAGCACAGCTGTAAAACAAAACTTCTTGTTGTGATGCCCATGCAGAATTAATGTAATAACTGCTCTTACATTTGCGGTTCTTCTATATATAGGTAGTTCTCAAAGCAGCCCTGAGGGGCATTTTTCTGAAGGTACAAGTTTCCCAAGATAGCTGTCAATACATATCTCAGACCTGTTAAACACAAATAACCTGCTAAGTTACTAACCAGCAGTTTGACACCATTGAAAGATTTCCCCTCCTTTCCCATTTATCCCAGGTACCAGAAAATGTGAGCTCCTCAGGCTATAACATGAGTCACAAAGAAGCCAGTTTGGCCACCGTAAATTAAGCCTCATAATGGTCCCGTTGAACTGTGACGACAGCTACTGCTGGGTAATGTTAAATGTGTGAAAAGTGCTGGGGGAGAGTGCTGGAGGAAACAAAAGGGTAACATGTTAAAATTTGCAGAGCCAAGTCAGGTAAGGACTGGAAAAAATTGTAGTGTAGGGGAAAAGCTTTATCATAAATTCTGGTGAGAGGTAGGTAATTTCTGCAGTCATATGGGTTGCCCAAGGAAGTTGTGAGTGCTCCATCCCTGGCTGTGTTCAAGGCCAGGTTGGACAAAGCTTTGGGTGGCATGGTTTAGTGTGGGGTGTTCCTGCTTATGGCAGGGGGGTTGGAACTTGATGATCCTAAGGTCCTTTCCAACCCTAACTATTCTATGATTCTATGATTCTATACTTCTCTGTATGGATAAAGGATCTGAAACTGAAGGCAGAATCTCCACCAGGTAAGCTGGCAAAAGGGTGAAGGAGTGAACAGCTGTCAAAAAAAGCTGTACTCAACCCAGATGTGTCTGTACTGCGTCTTATTACAGTTGCTGTCCCCTCATCTAGGCTTCCCTGTAAAAAGACACAGAGCTAGAAAGACATTCCTGTGTCCACCTAAAAGAAGTATCCATGCGGAACAAGAACAAATGCTTTTCAAAACTGGAATAAGTCTTAAACTGCAAAAGGCCTTTGCAGGATAAGAAAGGGATTTGGGCAGAGATTAAAGTGCTCATGAATGTTTTGAGAACAAAGTCTAACTAAATCCAGAAATTAAACCTTTTTTTAAGTGTAAGAATAGAGAGAAAATAGGACTTTATTTCGGTTCATGCTTGTCTTTCCAAAGTGCAACACCTCACCCCTTTATAAACATTAGCAATACCAATGTAAGAAAGAGTGTGATACTCCTACTAGTCTGCAATTAACAGAAAAGTGTTTAATGTTTTTAGGCACAGGCATCAATAGCTTTCCAGAGGTTTCTTTAAAAATGAAAGCACACACAAATAAAATAGGGCATGCATTGTTATTATGGAAATTTGGGTCTGATGTTTTATATTTTTTAAAAAATATATATTAAATAGTCTGAATTATTTTTGTTTATTTCATTGTTTGTGAGATTTTGAGTATTCATTTTCAAGCCTTCCTCCACAGCAGTGACATCTGACAAAGCTAATATTTATTATTTTAATGAGCTGAGATTTCCACATAGTCACTTAACTTGAGGATTAGGTTTTTAAGCATAGCATTAAATCTTATGATACAGCTCATGTTATCAGAGAGCTCTATTTCCTTCACATAACTTACCAGGGAGCTGTTGCATGCTCCAGCAAGTCGAGTGAAGTGACCTTACATGAGAGGGTCTTAACAAAGACAAAAATTAGCTAAAAAATGACCTGGTTTACCATGCTTTTGCAGCAGCAACATATCAGTATCTCAACAGGAAAGGCAAACCCACTGAGGAGCTGGTCTTATCTCATTTAGATTACAGCCTTGTGACTTAGAGAAAGAGGTATGGGAACAGCTTTTCCAAAGAAGAAAATCTACCGGTTTAATTGGCCTGCTGGTTTGATTTGAGCAAAGACTATTCCCTTGCATGCCAGCGCAGCAGCTCAGAGATTTAGATAAAAAGCTATTGCTTGTTCACTTCCTATCAGTCCAGCCTTGCTATGAGAGAAAACAGAAGCAAACTCCTATCTGGAAAGTCCTAAGGAACTGGTAATTAATTTCGCAAGGAGCTTGGCATGGGACTTTATGTCTACCAGGTCCTGATGACTACTTGATGAATCCTGCATTTACTTATAGAAAGCTTAATTGAATTGACACAGGAATATTCCATTCACAGTGCAAACAAATAAGCTAAAGAAGACTTAGTTAGACATTCTTAGTGGAGTCAGATTAAGCCTCCATCCTAACAAAGTACAGATGTTCTGCTTCTATTTTGTATGATTGATAAGCAGCCTGTTTTACTGAACAGCATACCTCTTTTTATGCTTAGAAATAAGAAGCTTTACTTTTCTTGCAACAGAGTTCAATATTATAGAAATGGGGAGAAGAATTTTAAGTCTGCACTTCAGTAATATTAATGTCAACCTTGTTCTGCATCCAAAGTGCTTACTTCAGAGCTACTGGAGATACCTTAGTCAAAAGGTCTTACAGCAAAGCTTTGAAAATAGAAGACCCTTAAAATTAAGGAAAGAAAAAGCCTTTAATAAATATTCAATTTAAGGACAATGATCAAATAGCTATTGTAATCAGTAATAAAACACATAATTTAAGCTATTTGTCTCTCCTTTTACATATTTTGACAGGACATTCATGGGCATAACTACTATGAATTAGGTCATGAAAACAGAAACATGTCACCTGAGACAGCTGCCAGTTTTCAACTTTACAGATACAACTATGTAGTTTAATACTGAGACATCTTTCCAATGCACTCAACTAACATATTACCAGAGTAGAATAAGCATCTTGCTTATTCTACAGATGTGAATTGACTGAGGGAGGGCTGAAGAATCGATCTTACATTGTTTGCCCCAAGTAACGCCCTCCAGAGGGTATTTATCCTCATCAGATGATTAAGTCTCTGTCATATATGGGGACAGTTTCTCTACCCCAATCACAGGGCTACCACTGCCCCTGCTCTAAGACAATCACATCAAGCAGCCAGGCTTTCTGGTAATGCCCTGGAAGAACTGGGTGATGACAGATGTGGTCACTGCGGAACTTTGCAGAGCCCCATCTGCAGCACATGGAGGTCACTGTGTCCATGTATCTTTTGGTATAATTCTACTGTTATCATCCTCCCTGCTTTTCAATTCTGTTTCATTTGTGGTTGATTTGTTCCTGCAAGTTCTTTGGGAGGCATATTCCTCTGCCACTGCCAGGCTTCTGTTTTTCAAGGTCATTTTGCCCAATGAAAGTGATATTTCTGCTGTTTCTCCAAATGGACTTTTTTAAAAAAATTAATAAATATCCCAAAACATAAATAAAATCATTGCACTACATTCAGACCACTGTCCAGATTTACGATCATGAAAACTTGTTTTGACACGGTCGGTCTGAGTGAGGCTGTGTGATCAATCTGTAGGAGGGGGAAGGCAGCATTTACTATCTTACCTTGCTCTCAGCTCACTACTTCACATATCGGTGTTATGGCTGTAGTTCAGTTCATATTTGTGAAGCCCTGGTAAATGCTAAGTACCCTAGAAGTGATAAAGATTAATACTATTTTGCCCTGCAAACACACGGCAACTTCAATAGGACAGGGCAGTCCAAACAGGTCTTGACAGTGACTGGATAAGCAAACAACTACCAACAAGCAATCCCTTGTTCCATTTGTTTCTGCAAGCAAAGGACTGAGCAGTGTCTGACTGAAGGTCATCCTTTTCTCTGTGTGTGCTTCTCTAAAATACCTTGAAGCATGATATAAGTTGCAGGAAGAAAGCTAAAAAAATCTGTCTTTATTCACATTTCTTTACAGACCTGATATCTCTCTATATTTCTAGTAAGTGCAGAAAAGGTATACTTGCTGTGATTTCTTTCGATCTTTGACTGGCACCTGCTGGTACAAGGAACTGAAGGGGTTGAATGAATGACGGTACAGCAGAAGTCAGTTGCAATGAGGTCAGAGAACACGGGGTTGATAGCCAAAGTTACTCCCCATTGCTTTCTTTAATCCCTGTCTGATTTGAGAAGTAACAGCTGTGAAAGATGAATAGCAGTTCCAGGCTTGCATTCTTGCCTTCCAGAAAGCCTTGTGCAAGTGTGCTGCAATCAGCATTTCAAGAAATGCATGTATTTTTTCCATCTAGGAGTCCTGGAAGTGCTTACCCCTGGAATGCCCCACCTCATCTCACTGTTAAAATGGGGTTGTGCACTGTGTGCTTCCTAAACCACGTCTCTCCCAGCAAGCCATGGGCACTTAGCCTGATTAGTGGTTTTTGAAATACAGTCTAATGAGTTGTACAGTCAGAAAGGAAGAAAGCAGTTTGGAAAATAACAGAGAGAAAGAGAACAGTACTTTTAAAACACTTTGCTACATTTTCTTCTGCTTGGCTATATTAATAAAGTTTAATAGCCAAAGACAGAAACAATCCAGATTTTTCTCAGCAGTTTCAGAATAAACCACAACACACGGAAGATTTTTTTCTGTTTGATTGCTTACTTGTAAAAGTTACAAAAAAAAGGCTTACCACATCCTCACACCCACAAGAGCCTTTTTTCCACACCCACTTCAAGACATGCATAGGCAGAGCAACTCACAGTGCCCACGTTCAGTGAAGGGGTGAGAATTTTGACCAGACTGCCAGGCCCCAGCTCCATGTGCAGTAACTGAAGACAAGTACATAAGGCATCTACCATAAGATTGGATTTACCCTAACTAAAGCATCCAGAATTCAGCCCAAGTTAAAGGATTTTTCAAGGCTGCGGAATGTACACTGCTAACCTATGGCAGACTTGCCTTCCCAGAAATCTTCTTCCCTACTTTGCCTATGCCCAAAGCCAATTCTGTGTCATGATGTGGGTATTTCTTTGAGAAGGACAGTTAAAATTTCCCCTAGCATCTCGACATTTTTAATTGCATAGTATAGTACAAAATTACTAGACTGAGCATAATACACCAAGTCAGTAAGCCATGTAATACACTTTTTAACCTGAGGCTTCAGAAATCCTTGTATTTTTGTAGGTGTGTTTCCTGTACGTGCTTTGAAGCCCAGGACATGTATAGCTTAAGGGAACTGTACAACCTGCTTCATTTTGTACAGGCAGCCTTGTTAATGAATGGAACTTACAGCTTCAGTCCACACCTATAGTAATTTTCCTGTGGTTGGAAATATTCCTTTCTTCAAGTACATACGAGCATTAAATATCTTGGAGGAACAGAAATAATGACTGTACTTCATGGCTCGACTCCAGAGAGGAGACTTCTGACAACAGAGACTCTGTCTATATTTACACCTGCAGAAGAGGCACCCACACCTAATCTTGTTTTAAGAGTCACTGTCCATTTGTGACAAAAAGTGAATATGAAGCCAAATAAGTGTATTCTCTGCCCAAGAAAAAGAATGGTCTGTGGATTACTCCCTTAACTATAGGATGAAAATAACATTACAGCCTTACCAAGATGTTTTCAGCCTGGCCACTAACATGCCCCTCCCATGGGGATTAGGTGTGCGGGATGGAGAGGCTACCATCTCCAGCATCATTGCGAAGACAGAAGTTACCATCATCCTAAATCTTTGGCTCAGCACAGACTCCTTGACCTCCATTATCCAACATAAGAAGGACATGGACCTGTTGGAGCAAGTCCAGAGGAGGGCTACAAAGATGATCAGAGGGCTGGAGCACTATGAAGACAGGCTGAGAGCCTGGAGAAAAGAAGGCTCCAGGGACACCTCATAGCAGCCTTCCAGTACCTAAAGGGGGACTACAAGAAAGCTGAGAGGGACTTTTTACAAATGCCTGTAGTGATAGGACAAGGGGGAATGGCTTTAAACTGAAAGAGGGGGGTAGATTTCAATTAAAGAAGTTCCTTCCTGTGAGGTACTGGAACAGTTTGCCCAGAGAAGTTGTGACTATCCCATCCTTGGAAGTGTTCAAAGCCAGGCTGGATGGGACTTTGAGCAACGTGTTCTAGTATAAGCTGTCCCTGCCTGTGACAGCATGGTCAGAGTAGATGATCTTTATGGTCCCTTCCAACCCAAACCATTCTATGATTCTTTGATTCTGCAATCACTAGAAGTGAGCTGGCTTAGAAACCACAGTATTTAAACCAAAATATGCCTTCAATATATACTTGAGGCCAAACCCTGGCTCATTTCAGCTGGGATAAGCAGGATGTGAGAAGGCAGTAACCCACACAGGGTCCCAGGCAAGGGCATGTCTCAGCAATGGTGTGTGCATGAATGGATGTGCTTGGAGTCTCCCAAGCTGGAGACAACAGCTTGGCAGGCAGACTTAGCCTGGGAGGAGGATAGGGTACACCATTTGTTTAACACTTTGGGGAATTAGCAAGTAAAAGCAACTGGGAGATCACAGTCTAGCAAAGCTTTCATGTACCTGTTAAATTTTAATCAAATTAATAGCTTGTTGACTTTGGTGGGACTAACGATGTGCCTCAGTTTAAGGCTGTGTTTGGCTGGACTCAGGTTTGAAACATTAGTTGCTGATGAGTTTTGTGTATTCTAATGCAGGTAAGTATGGAGAAAACGGAAGGTGATACCACCCCTAACATGAATGCTACTAAACTTGTTTTGGGAGAAATAGGTAATTGCTGTTCAAGGTGCAAAACTAACCATCTGTTTTGTGTAAGAACATGTTTTACAGTTTCCTCTCCTTGCTCTCTCTAGGACACTGCCATTACTGTGTTTTATTTGCCTTGCCCGCCTCCAGATCTCTCCTACTTGTTTTTCTTCCTTGTTCAACTGTTCCGGGAACTGGAGTTAAAAGGAAAAGGGAGCTGCATTGAATCTGCAACAGGCTGGATTAACTGGGACAAGCAGCCCTCCCTCCCCTGCCCTGCTGTTTGCAGCAGAGTGATAACACCAACCAGTTCCTTGCTCTGTCCCATGTGTTTTCTTCTTCCTTTTTAACTTGTCACTGGCCTTAATTCCACATGCATCAGTGAACAGCAGCCACTGACGCTTGATCTAACCACTACACAAGAAAACCTCTTACACAGGCTGCAACCTGAGCTCCTGCAAACACATTTCATACCTCCAGCCGGTCAAGGTGCACCTCTGCTCACATTTCCTTTTATCAGAAGGCTGCAGGGGACTGTGCTGAGTAGACTATTTACTCTGCTCTGTATGCAGCCTTGCTGGCTTGTATTATCAGGGATAACATATAATATTGGAGATTGCCGCCCAGTAACTAAACATGAGATAAGTAGTTGTGGGTAAAAAATTACTTCTTTGCAGAATATAGTAAGATCATTAGAGGATCACACACTGTTCATTTACCCAAACGAGCAGGCAGGAGCCAGGTCGGGGAAGACTGTCAGCACTGATACTGTCTCTCTGTTCATTTTCAACCCTTTTTGGAAGCATAGCTGGGAATAAAACATGGGGACAAAAAAAGAGACCCAGGATCCAGGTCCTCGAAAATACATCACAGGGTAGGGTGGTAAGGCATAATAGTTGATGTGGCTTGCTCATTGCATGGTGTGATTTAGAAGGACTTTGAAAAGGGGTCTGATCGTCAGCAAAGGCTGGCACTGAACATTACTTCTCTTCTATCCAGAGGAGGAAGGTAAGAAAGACCAAACACCATGAAAAGCACAAAAAGACTGGAGGAAAACCACATACAAATATGCAGGAGGAACATGAAAAGACTGCCAGGACTGTTTCCTTCAGGGTTTCTTCACTGCTGTTATTGTCTGGCAAGAAGAAATCACTTTTGCAATGAGGTGGCTGGGACTTGGGCTGTGTCTCACAAGCAGGCTGTGGAGATGCTGCTATTCCTTCTCCAGTGACTGCAGAGGAGGGCAGAGAAGCTCTGTCTTTGCCTCTGCTGTAAGGAATGAGCCCAAACCTCTGCCTTTTTTTGTTGACACCATGTATATTTATTGAAGAAACAAAAATGTCCTTGCAATGTGTGGACATGATAGGCACCTGCCTGCTCTGGGTCTCCCCCAGGAAGTTCTTGTCTAGCATGCATCCTTCTGCACTGCACCACTTTTGGGGAAAATTATAGAGCTCCCTCTGGCATTGTAACCATGTTACATAAAGCATCTGAATGTGCCACTTTCTGAGAAGATGTGCCAGCTCCAAGAACCTCATTCAGATATTTCAGATACGATAATGACCTATTTAAAGTACTAATTAGAATTGGATGAATTTCATATGTCTCCCAGCTTTAGAAAAGAAAAATCATGGGCCAAATATAAATTTCATAAATGCTTGATAAAACCTCTGCAGGAAGGAATTTGGCAGAGACCAGGCACTTTTGAACAAATGAAAGAACCTAAAGCAAGACTTTGAAGTCTGACCTTCAGAACATACAATAATAGACTGGATGACAAAGGTAATTAATACCACAGAGTGGGACAAAAATGTATCTAATTAAGCAGTTTTAGCCATGCTTTGGCATTCTTTTCAAATATGCTTCTTACCAGAGGGATTTTCAAACTTATCACTGCTTTACAGTGATGTTAGTTCTGAAAATACTGCTTTCTTTTTCTCCATGCAAAGCAGCACATCATCTATTATAGTCACATCCGCTTCAGCTGTGTCATTTCCCTTGCAGCAGTGGGAAGCCTGAGAGAGCTATGACTAGTGGTAGTCATCACTTTTCTGAGAACTATTGGCCAAGCATGTTGTTCTGAGCTTTATGTTAAAGTCAATGGATAAGCTCACTGGGTAGATGCTGTCATGTGAACTGGAACCCCAACTTCTTCTTCTCTGGGTGGACAGACTAAAAAATGTGCTTTCTTACTCTTGCAGTCTTCCCAGAATCACAGAACAGATATGTTGGAAAAGACATCTGGAGGTGTCTAGTCTGACACCCCCCACACTTCTTTACACACTACACAATGATAAGATCCCTCTGAACTTTTCGTTCTCCCACCTGAACACTCCCATCTCTCTCAGTCTCTTTTTGTAGGACATGTGCTTCAGTCCCTTCATCATCCCCATGGCTGTTTGTTGAACTCTTTACAGTATGTCCATGTCTCTCTTGTACTGGAGAGCACAGAAATGGACACAGGATTCAGATGTGGTGTCACTAGTGAAGAGTGAAGCCAGGGTCACCTCCTCTGACATGCTGCCAACACCTCTTTTAATGCATCTCTGGGTGTTCTTGACCTTCTTTGCTACAATCGTGCATTGCTGGCTTATGGTCAGTTTGTTGTCCGCCAGGATCCCTCACTGTCCTTTTCTGGAGATCTGCTTCTCAGTTGGTTGGTTCCCAGAGTCTATTGATGCATGGGGCTTTTCCTCCCTGAGGTGCAGAACTTTGCACTTCCCCTTGTTGAACTTTGTGAGATTCCTGTCAGCCCATTTCTCTGGCCTGTTCAGGTCACGTCCCTTGGAATGGCAGCACAAGTCCCTCGTAATCAACCACTTCTCTCAACTTTGTATTATCTGCAGTCTTGCTGAGCTTTCGCTCTGTCCCAACACCTAAGTTATTAATGATATTATGAGAGAGTGCCAAAAGCCCTGCTGAAGTCAATGTAAGCATCCACTACTCCCACCGCCACACCTGCTGAGCTGTTTGTTTTATTGTAGAAGGCTATCAGGTCAAGCATTATTTCTTCTTTGTAAATCCTTTGCTACTTCAAAAGTAGCAAATTCCCAGCTACTTTCTTGCCCTTTGTGTGTTTGGAAAGGGTTCCCAGGATTATTTGCTCCCTTGAGGTGATTCATTGAGGTGAGGCTGTCAGGGATGTAGTTCCTCATATACTCTTTCTGACCCTTCTTGGTGATAGTGACATTTGCTCTGCCAGTCCTCATGAGCCTTTCCAAATTGCCATGACTTTTGAAAGACAATGGAAAGTAGCCTTGCTACTTACTCCCTCAGCACTTGTGGGTGCATCCCATCAGTGCCCATGGACTTGGGTCTTTCCAGTGTGTTCACATGTTCTCTCAGTGATCATCCTCCAGCAAGGCAGTCTTTTTTTTTCCAGTCTTTTCCACTGGTTTCAGGGCCATGGCCTTGCTGAAAGCCAATACTAGTAAAGACCTAAGTGAAGAAGGCACATTGACTACCTAGTTTTTTGTCACCAAGTCCCTTGCTTCATTCAGCAGCAGACCCGCTTTTTTCCCAGTCTTCCTTTTGTTGCTGATATAACCCTTGAAGACCTTCTTGTTGCGCTGCATGTCCCCCACCAAATTTAACTCTAAGTGGGCTTTGCCTTTCCTAACCTCATCCCTGCATGTTCAGACATTCCTGTATTTCTCCTGGCTTCCACTTCCTGTTTGTTTCCTCTTTATGCTTGAGTTCAGTAAGGAGTGGCTGGAGCACACCTTTGGTTTTTGCTCATCAGGATTAACTGTTCTTGAGCTCAGAGAAGATGATCTTAAAAAACACACAGTTCTTCTGGACCTCCCTTCCCTCTAGGATTGTTTTCTACACAATTCTAGGCAGCTCTCTGAACAGGCCAAACTCTGCTCTCCTGAAGACCAGGACTGTGATCTTGCTTTTTGCCTTTCTGCTTCCTCTCAGAATCCTGAACTCCATCATCTTGTGGTTGCTGCAGCCAAGGCTGCTCCTGGCCTTCACATTCCTGAGCAGTTCCTCCTCTTTTGTAAGCATGAGGCCCATCAGAGCACCTTCCCTCATTGATTCCTATTTCTGAGCTACACAGTCTTCAGTGGGTGAGGGCAGCTAGGTCTTTGCTGGTAAAGCCCAGGAACGGATTATGAAGCAAACCTTACAGGCACTGGTCACAGGGAGGCATGGCAGAAGCAAGGCGGATTTCTGAATGTTCCTCATTCCCTGCCTGAGCACTCGGTTCAAGGATCCAGCACAGCTGTGCAAAATGATCTTGCATAATTTGTGCTGTTAATGCATGGCATGAAACCTTTTCCCAAAAGGCACCCGCACTGCAAAGCTGTTCTGGCACTGGCCCCATGCCCCAGGTGCTTGCTTCACAAGCTGTCCTTTGTAACAGGAACTTGCAGGGCTGGAAAAAGGTGAGACAAAGCACAAATAGTTTGAGGAGTTTCAGGTAAAGGAACAGAAAAACTTGATATCCCAGGAGGTTTATAGTGCTTATGTCAGTGACCAGTACTAATGAATGCATGGAGAGCACAACTGAAATTCTGAAGGCTTTCACTTGTGGGGTCAGTTCAATCATTTTATGTAGATCTGTGTGTCCTCTGGATGAGCACCTGCTGAAGGAAAAGTGGAGGGCTGCTGAACTGTAAGATGCAAAAAGCCACTTTCCACAAATAAAGTCATGCTGAATGCTAGAAATGGCTGAGGATGAGGATACAGACTTACACCTGGCTCACTGCTCAGTATAGAGTATATGCATCATGCTCTGCAATTGAGACTAACTCTCTGAGGACATTGGAGAGGCTTTCTAAATTAAATGCTGTCAGAGGTGGACACTATCTCAAATATATGTCACAAAAGTCACCATGCTTCCCTCGTAATCCAAGGCTGAGTGTGAAGATGCCATATTAAAAACCATTAACACTAATACTTCTGCCTGGTCTTGATACTCACTCATTGCTTTTCTCACTTCTTCCAAGCCACTTTCCTGACCACAAAACTGTTCTTTTCTATCCTCTCTTTGTATTTGATTTCCTCATCTCATGTCATAATAGCACACTGTGGAGTGGATATATTTTTCAGTCTTTGCATGATATTACTTCTCATTGAAAGCACCTACCTATGTGGAAATCAATTTCTGATTGCATATAGTTTGCCTAACCTAGGCTCCTGATCTGTTACAGAAGCACAGGATGCTTGGCGAAGCAGTCCTGCCGAAATGAGGACTTCGAAAGGGCACTAGTTCTCACTAGTTTTTCACACTCCTCATAGGGGCACTCAGACACAAGTCCACCTACCCTGCTGAATCACTTACCCCCTGGGGAATATCCTGTGTGCCCTTGCTGAAGTCATCTGTGATTCCATCTGTCTTCACAACAAGGTAACACACTTTCTGCAGACTGATGTGTCACTGGGGTGGTAGCGGAAGATGGTCTTTCCTGTCCGCAGGATTTAAATTATGTACAGAAAAAAATCTTTTATTCCTTGTGCAGCTTGGGGACATGTGGTTTTTGCAGACTCAAAGTGGCAAATCTGAGGCAGGTGTGGTTTTCTTGCATGGAGACCCAAGTGCAATAGTGGCCCAGCTGTATGGTGTGCCTGTGTGGGACACTCCAGCACAATTCCTGGGAACTCAGTACAAGTGAAAGACTAGTACAGGTTTATGACCATGGTAATAATTTTACTTGTATCTATCCATCTTTACCTAAGATACAAAGGGTGATTAACAGTGCAATTTGTGAATAGTTTTGCATTCCAAGTGTCGTTCAAGTCTCTGTTATTGCTCCTAGGTTTTGCAAAACTCCCCCCCAGAATCATTGATCTCCTTGGAATGCCTTATATTTTATTGCTTAATTTTTTTACATGCCTCCTATTAATTAGCCATTGCTAGTATGTACTGCACTGTAACATGCACATACCTGAATATTATATAGCATGATTAATGGTGAGTTCTTAAATACCAGCTTTGCTGGTAGGGAGATTGAGTGTAGTTATCTGGGTGACCTAGATTGTTTCATGAACTGGAACTGCTAAGAGAGAGTGAATAAGTGATGGCATTATGAAATCATGTTTTCTCTTGTGTAGCTATAAATGGATCCAGCCAAATAACACAGGCTCTAAGTTTTCTTCGGGTGTGGTGAACTTGTATATTTGCAGTTTCTCACAGGGAAGGAATAAAAAAAACCCTTCTCTGAAGGGCTACTTCACTGAATTTAAAGAGGACTGGGCAAGATCTCCCTCTTCTTGCTGAAGGAAACATTTGCCAGTTGTATCTGCCCTTTGCCAATGGACATTTTCTCAACTGTTTTGTACTAATGGGTTTACAACAACCATTACAAAGCACTGTAGGTGCATGCAGCCAGAGCTCGCCTGCTGTGCCATGAGCGATGCCTGGCAGTTCTAAACAGTGCCTGGCCTGAGGCAGAGCACAGAAGAGCAGCTGTTCAAGTAAGATCAGGATAAATCAACTCTTAGCTAGAAAAGAAAAGGAAAGAAGATTGCTTCTAAAATAGTGAGCAGGTATTATATGGCTTTGCACCTAGGTTTTGTACATCTCTTTTTTATAATGAATATACGTTTGAGGCCTTTCATTTAGTTAAGCAAAGTACCAGTGAGTAAAGAGAATGTTCAAAGCATCATTTTGTGAGACTGTGGATGGGGGCTCTTGAATATCCCAGAGAAAATCAAACTGAACTCCTCAAAGACATTTAAATGATTTTTCTGTTCCATGGAAATGTTGATTTTTTTTACTGTGATAAGGACACATCGAATCCTACATTCTTTCTGGAAAGCAAGCAAAAAATTTGAGGACATCTTCCAAATATCAAGGAAGTTGCCAAAAATAACTGGAGTTGAAAGGCCACATCCCCATTTCACATTTCCTGTTCTAAGCAAAGTCTAAGAATTGGATAAACTCTTTATACTGGGAATCATGGAGCAAATGGAGGGGCAAACTGAAAAGGTACATTTATTTGTAACTATAAAAGAAAAAAATATTTCTTTTTAGACCCATTTGCATTGTGGGTTAATCATGGTAGCTCAGTTGCAGCCAAACTGGTTGCCCTCAGAAGAGCACTATTGCTTATGGTCTATGGCTTATGTGACTCCAGAGAAGAGCATTCCACATTATGTTTCCAGCACCCCAAATGATGAGTGTGGAAAGTTCATTTTGATTCATGGGACACAGAGGGAATCCCTACAATGCCAAATCCAATATTCTGCCATCTAATCCTAGTCATCATTGTCCCACAAAGGTTCCACATCAGGTTTTACATTTGCTTCTATTTCTCTTGGAAAACAATAAAGTGCATTCCTAGTTCTCACTTCGGTGAAGTGATAGTGAGGTTAGAAGCCCCAGTGGCCACAGAGTGTGCTTGTACTTTTCTGAAGAAAACTCTTAAAATTGTCAGCTTAAACCTTTCAAAACCATTGAAACCAAATGTTTCAGTGGTTCCAGCATTTTGATATCATACAAAATTAAAATTAAACTCAGTCATATTCAGGATCACCTGACTCTCCTTGATAAAGTTTTCTTTTCCTAAGATGAAAATCTTGTTTTTTTATAGTTCTCAGATAAAAGCTTTTATTGTCTTGACGGTGTGATATATTCCATACCAATAACCCTGTGATTAGTTAGTATTTAAGGAGTATATGAATACTGTGAAGACTTTATCAATTTGCCCTTTCTCTTTGGCTTACTGCCTAATTAAGAACATGATTTAGATCATCTTCCACTTCAGCAGGCTCTGGTGCTTCTGTTATGTAAACACACATGGAAGTTGCTATACATATCACAACGATTATTAAATCATTAATGTCTGCAAACTCCAGAAATGTTTGTGTTGTGATATTCATTTTAATTGCTAACCAGACAGTGCTAATTAGGGGAAACCCATGATATTGTAATTGGTCTGTCAGCTCTTCTTTCTCAGTGGTGAAACTCTCTTTGGAAAGTCACTGAGGAATTCTAAAAAGAAATTACTCCTAATGGGCAAAGCATACAACTGAATGGAAAGAGATATGATAAAGGCATGATAAAATCATCATTTAATGGTTTAGAATATTGGTCATGTTTTAAAATCATTTATGTGTCTGCCTCTTTTTCTGCCTGAAATGAATGTCTATAGTTTCATATTGCTCTCCAAAAAGTGAATGGTGTTTTTAACTCTGGAGAAGGAAAGAATCTATATGCAGCTCTGTTTTATGTTTCAGGTTGTTGCTAGGGTTTTCTGATTTTATGAACTTTCTATTGACTGATACGTCAGAAATTCAATGAGGGATGCATGTTTACATACAGGTCTGCCAAAAAAAACAAAAACAAAAAACAACCCCGAACAAAATAAAAGGCAATAGAACAAAACCCCGAACAAAATAAAAGGCAAAAGAAAGAGAGGAGAAATGTAGATGTATTTCAAAATTCTGTTGTGTGCTTGTATCTTTCAGAAGAATGAAACTTTATCAAAAAGAGACTAGAAAGATTTGTCTTTGTGAATTGTACTGTCATTGACTTTTTTTAACGCTAGGTTCAAATCCATACAATCATTTGATGATGTAATGTACTTTCCTTCCAGCACTGCTAATATTGAAGCATTGAAAGAACAGTGACAGCCTACACTGAAACCTAAATAATGAGTACATGTTGATCCTATATTTTAAAATATTATATTTATAATCAGGAATCCAAACCAAAATTCTCAAAATTTTGAGTTACCAACTACAGGAGACACATTGTCTAGAAGGGATGGGTTACTGTCTGGACCTACTTGGTTTCAGCACCGGACTGTCAAACTTGTCTGAAATTAGCCTTTCTGAATCATATCTATTAAAAAAACTCAGCTCACTTTTGAAAGGCTTTGTTCTATATTTGTGTTCAGGCAACAAAATGTGACCTCTCCTTTTTTTTATTTTTTATTCAGAATTAAAGGACTTTCACAACCATTAATGCCTTTAATGAGGACTGTGGTTGAGTAATGAAGTTGCCCAACTATAAATTAAGGTATCTAGCAGTATTTGGAAAATATTTGCTTTGTTTTAACTTGTGCTCGTTATCTGTACTGTAGCTGTCTGTCATTACTTTACATCTCTTAGAATGCAAACTGCTTTTTCCACAAATAAGTTATTGGTTTGTGTTTGTGCCATGTCAAGCAGTGTGGGCACTTAGGGGGTTTGAAGGCACTCCTGTGTTGTGCAGAGAGCACCATCCTACAGCTTTGGGTGAGATCTGAGCTGTGTGGATGTACTTCCTACAGCACAAAGCCAAGTGCAAAGTAGGTGGCTTCCTGGCGGGTTCACACAAATACTGAAAGTTGTCCCAGTTACATGTTTTGCCCTTCACAACTTTTAATCTTTGTCAATTTAGTCAAGTTTTCTTTGTCAGAATGCGTGTGGATTTTCTAAAGCAAACAAAATAAAAATTCTGACCCATTTAGTCCAGTATCATATCCTCAGAATTAACGAGTTCAAGAGACTTCAGAGGAAGAGTTAAATGTACAATAAAGATGAAAGAGCCCTTAGGTCTGAAATGCTGAGGAAAAGAGCTAAAAAGCTATCAGATAGCTGATGGTTAATTTTTGTTATACAATAAGAAACATTATGGTAATTTTAAATAACATTATTATTACAAATCTTTATTTTCATGATAAAATAGACCATTATTCCCTCTCTACCAATTCTCCCATGAGAAAACATCACATATCTCTGGTCACAGTGTTTTTTCCATTACTTTGATCAGCAATTCCCTTTTAAAATATCTCCTCTCAGCTCCTTCTTTGATCACCTTTGACAGACTGCTAGAGTATAGGGGACTAGTGTATTTAGAAGAGCAATGAAAATCTCAAGATTCAAAACATATTTATATGAAATACAACATAGACATATCTCCAAAGCAGAAAGTCAGAATAAAAGATTAATGTGCTAGTGCAAGGAAATGGCAGAAGCAAGAAAAATTGGCTGGTGTCTGCCTGGTGCTGCAATTCATACTTTGCCTTGGGGTTTCAGCAAACAGCATCTGCATGAACCTTGATGGCCAGAAATCAATAATATAGATTTCATCTGCAAACAGATGCAATCTCTGCCCCTTTATGGGAGGAGCAGCTAATGCCTCAGGCAAACACAGGGCATGACTTTCAGGTACTCCTAGTGTATGCCCTGGGGAGTGTTGCATAACCTTGTGAGCAGCCTTGTTTTCATTATAAGCACAGTGACAAATCGAAAGGTCAGATGTGAGGGGGAAAGAGGGCTGAGGATGGACAAACTTAGGAGCTAATTGTAAAATAGTTACTTCATAAGCATTCTATGAAGAGCATGCAAGCAAGACTTTAAGAGTGTCATTTATTTATTTCTTAGGTAAGATAACTGAGCATGTGACACCCTTGAGCTACCAATGGGTCATAGGCTTTGTTTTAAAGCATTTTATGGATTCCTGTTTCCTAGTCATTTTTATTCCAGCCTAATGCTGTCAGCGATTCCTTCCTTCCCCTATTCATTTTTTGTTTGTATTTTATTTTTCCCTCTTTTCCTTTATAGTTCCCTTTCAGAGATAACAAATTTTCCCTTGAACATCAGCATGTAATTTCTCAGTTTTGATGGAATTTTCATTACTTTTTGCTTCAGTTTTCCACTTAAAAATAAAGATAGCATTGCTTAGTAACCTGACAGGATGTCATGAAGAGTTCCTGGATGATTCAAGAGTGTTTCACTACAGACTTACCTTTTGTAAAAGTAGGAATAAAGTGATATCTAGAGAGAGAAATAGACCGCTGGAGAAAAAGATATAGCTAAAATTCAAATTGCCTTCCCTCTCTGCAGCAAACTGTAGTTGTTAAATACAAAATGTTGCATCACAGCACATATAAATCACAAGTTTTAGACAGTAGCACAACTGTGAAAAATGCAGATACTTTTATTCCAAAGTATCTTTCATTTAGTTACACATTAACAGTGGCAGTAGCTGTATGTTCACATAATAAGGTATCATCCAATTTTAGTTAAAATGAAAGCTTCTTTTTCAATGCATTACACTGAAATAAGCATACACAAATAATAAATCTTTATGTAGCACTCTAATGGCCTGTAACGTATTTGGCTGACTGGAATGCTAACAAATACTAAACTTTAATATTAGTAGACTTCAGAAAGTATATGTATATACTGAAATGTTAAGATTAAGGGGGTACAGTGCCAGCACTCAGTAGTGCTAGTGCAGAATGTTTTGCACTAATGGTATAATGAGTGCTCTCTAAAACTCTTGTCAAAACAGTTCTGGCCCTAACCTATAAGAAAAAAGAACAAACCATCGAACAGTTGTTACACACTAAATGCACTCTCAAGCTATTTCTTGCTCCTTGCAGGTCAGCTGAACAAGTAATAATTGAGTCTATAAAACTTTTCTGTGACACACACCCCACCCCCCCCCCCCCCCCCTCCAAACCAGCCCCACCCTGAAAACGAGCCTATTTCTATGTACACCACCAGATGCTCTGGGCATTCTGCTTCCTATGTATGTGATACTTTGCTTTGACCTGTGGTTCTTCCTGGCAAAGACGTATTGATTTCCGCAGATCTGTAATGTTGTTGGAGAGTAAAATTTCTTTTTTTGGACGTAAGGGTGAATTTATTCAGTGCTTTTGTGAAAAACATGAATTCAATAAAACTCGTTTCATTATGAAATATTTTTATTGGAAATGTTTTGACCAGCCTTACCATTTAGATATCTATGTTTGTGTACACTTATGACTCACATGTCCTTCCCACATGGACTCTCAACATCTTTACTATTGTTTTCATGAACTGCTCTTTCCTCTTTCATTCTGAAAAAAATACAAAGGCTGTTGTAATCAATCCTTGCCTTGCTTTCCCTTGCCTTTCCAGCAATTGCTTCATTTTTTGGCTTAAGACCCAGCTCTTTTCTGAAATATGAGCATACGTCTTGCTTTTCAGATTTGTTTCCTGTTGCTGTCAAAGTGATATACCCAATGTCATCACGGCTCAGTTAGTTAGCACCACTTTAACCTGAAGGTTGAGCGCTTAAAATACCCTTAAGAAGAGACTGAAGTGAGCAGGCAATGAGAACTTGTTATAGACAGCTGCACTCCATGGAAGTTAATTAATATGTCAAATGTTAAGCTTATTTTTAACAAACTTGCCTATTCCTAGAAAAGTAAGCAAACATTTTACACTTCCTCTTGATGTTAGGGTACCACTGTTGTGACTCACTTCCTGAGCCCCATCTAGCCTGAAGGCATTTGATGTCCTTTGCCACATTGGGACCTTCTGCCAATGACCTCATTGGCTCTGCAGTGTTTCTTCCAGGGAACTTCAGTTTGGAAAAATCTGGAGTTTGCCAAACAGAAGCTTGTTCCAGCCATACCTGGAAATGGATTTTCAGAACCAGTAGCCACTCCGACCAAAAGGTTTTATCTCAGTAAAGGACTGACAAAAATGACAGTCCCTCCCTAAAAATCCCATTAGGCTTTATGGCTCCAGGCAGGCACTGCATTCACAATGTTGTAAGTTATGAACATCAATTGAGGCTGGCATTGCTCTTGTCTAAGTTTAGCTGGTAAGAGGTTAGTAGTTTATCCTAAACTCATCTAGGCCCCCTCTGTAATCTGCTTTGAAATATACGTAGCTGCAGAAGTGATTCATTCCTCATAGCCAAATAAACGTAAAGATGGGATGACTCACTCACTGCAGGCAGAGCTCTCAGGATGTTAAAGTTAGGTGACATGTATTGTGCTGCTGGATACTGTTTGTATTAACCTGCCCTCCTAACGAAGCAACACACCTCAGCTGTAAACTTCCTACAGGTTGGGCTGCATCAGCTCCTGTTTGGAGCAAGGTCAGAGCACACACCTGGACAGTCACGGCAGCTCATAGGACAAGTGCTGGCAGGTTCAGCTGCCATAGCTGAGTCATGTGGCTGAACCTTTAGCACCAGCATCTGTTTGTAAAACTGGCTCCAAGATACTTCTGATAAAGCGAATTATGACTCAGAAAGGTTGTGAGTGTTTCTGAAATGTTACACCATGTCAAACAGACCAAGATGTTACCAAGTATCTTAGCACCCCCTCTTCTTTACTACAGTATCACATGGCTTTTTCTAGCTGCAATTACTACCAGTAATTAATTAATTAAACAGAGTGATTCTTTGAGCCTGAAAAGCAATATCATATAAAGTCAGCATATAGTCCCTATGACTTCATTAAAATGATTCTCACATCAGCTTTCTTCTACTCCAAAAGCTCATCAGACTTGCACAGAATAGTGGACCCACCCCAACTGTTTACAAGGAACCCAAATATGCAATCTTTCATTTTATTCCCGACAAATTTTTCTTGCCTCCTCCACACAACTGAGACCCCCATCATCATCATTACAGCTACATCTTCTTCCCACAGTCTGGGAGCTTTCCAGTTCATCTCATCCCTCGTGTTTTTAATTTTTTGAGAATCCTTTTTGAACTGATTTCATTTTCACCCCCTTGTTCAGCTATGCCGGCTTTGCTCTTCTGATGGATTTTCTGCTATGCAGCACGCTTTTTCCTATGGAATACATCAATTTATGTCTGAATATTTTTTGTTTCCATTTGATTTCACTCAGAGCCACCCATGTTTACTTCCTGCTCTGATGGAATTTGTCATACTTATGTTTCATCCTTGGTCAGTGACAAAGGTGTAATCCTGACTATGCAGACACCATCAGTTTGTCTCCAGCTGTGTCTCTGAGGTTAGTCACAACAAACAAAAGTGTAAGGGAAGGCTGGGAAGGCTGCAGGAAATTGACATCGCATGGTTCTTAATAATGGAAACATTTGTACCAGGCAATGTTTATGTTTTTCAGTCATGGCCAGGACCTTGTCATGCTACATACTATACACCTACATCAAAACACAGCATTTACCCACTGCCAGACACATTACACACCGTAAGTTCCTCACAGCACTTCTGCCTCCTCTACAGAACTGTGAACTTGGATGAAGACCAGGCTTGAAGCAAAATGTAAAATGGAAAACTGGTGTCCTTCTGTTTGTTGTCCAGATTCAGTAACTGTACAGTCATAAATGTTTGGATGCTTTTAATCTGGATCATAGCTTTGTTTATACAACCATGAAAAAGTTTTCTTTGAAAAGAAATATATCTTGATATACCTCAAAAAGATACATATGTAGAAGAATGTTGACCAAAATGAGTAAGCTGGACTGAAGATGGAAACATATATATTCAATATATTTAGGACAAATAGAGGACTGTTTGAACCAGCAGAACATTCATTTAGATGAAAAGAAACCTTGTCGTCTATGTATGTAGGTATGTATTGTACCTACGCAGCAGGCATAGGCCTTGAAGCTGAGGTAGCTATCCTTGAGACAATAACTTCTAGTGAGTGATTTTAGAGTCCAGGTCAACCACCCTCTCTTCGTAGCATGCCTCCTGTCACAGCAGTCTCCACTCCTTCATCAACTCCTGCCACATGGAGAATAATCTGAAAAGATGCCCAGGGAAGTTTTAAATCACTAGAGCAGGACTGGAAGTGGCCAGGGTGTGTTATTTTGCACTTCAGCACCCTTCAGAGGCTAGATCTGCAGCTGACAGATGGTAACTACCTCAACTGCAAGGAGATTGCATCTGATGGCAGGATTTCATTCTGTGGCTACACCTCAGCTAAATAAATGTTCCAGAGCTTCAAATCTTTTCAGCTGCCTTTCTGTCTAGCTGAAATCTGTCGCAAGTTGACTTGACCTAAGCACAGAGAGGACTGTTGAAGTACAATTGTGTACACAGAGATTTGCAACAATTTTTAATCAGTTCTATTTTACAATGAAATTATTACAAATGGATTTAAATCCATAGTTGCAATTAAAACCACAGCTTCCCGTGCCTCCCAACTTCAGGCAGAATAGGAGTTTTATTCTGGGAGGGATCATCCCTTTTGCTATTTCCTGCAATTTCCCAGATCTTGCCAGCTCTGCTAAACCACTAGATATGCTGTAAAAGCATTTCTTAATGTTCTCTGAGGAAAGTGGGGTGATAACTTTGGAAGCCCTTTTCCACGTTTCATTTACTTGAATCTGGGTAAGTATTAAGAGTGTAGGATTTACATATTATGTACATAATGAAAGAAAGACAAGAAGTGCATCGACTTACATAACTTCTTTTCCTTGTTTCCTTGAATTTTGTGGGACAGAACTTTTTATTGCACCATATAATTTTTTTCCATAAGGAATCTCTCACATTATTGTATGTACTGAATAATCGTATATCTGACCATCAGGAGAATTTATTGGTGATAGTTTAGCTCATACACAGGTAGCTGTAAACAGGGATTTTAGACAAAGTGTCCATTGAAGGAAACCGCCCTGTTGAATAGCATACAACAAGACTTTGTATCAGCAGGCAGAAAAGGAGTCCTTTTACCATCACATCACTTTGCTTCTGCAATGGTTTTAGAGAAATATAAGATGATCAATGAATGTTTCATGCTCTGGAGGAATGAGGCAGTCTTTCTTCGAACAACTGTAGGGTAGTAAATTTATATCACCTGAATAAATAAAAATTCAAGAAAACTGGAGCATCCAGACTACTAGCCCATTTTTGGGGGTTACATTTAAAGCTTATTCTCAAAAACTGCACAATTTTCAGCCTCTGCATTAGAACTAACATCAAGGAATAGAATCCTTTTCTATAGCAGGGAGAAAGAATGGAGACCTATTCTCATTCCTGCCACATCAGAAGGAGGCAGCTCTGAGGGAGCTCTTCTTAAACCCAGTGGATGTCTGGAGAGTAACCTCAACTTGGGTTTGTAGATGAACCTGATAGACTATATCACTTGGTTGACTTTAGTGTATGATAAACTACTTCTTAATTTTACTTTCCCACATAAAATTGTTGAGTGAGGGCTGGTCCTCAAGAAATAAGGAGCAAGCTGCATGTTTCCAAGAAGTTTAAAAGATACTTCACTGTGCTGGGTCCCACAAGTGACTACTTCAGGCAAAGCTTACCCAAGTTGCTTTCACTGGCCTGATGTTCTTTTTATTCAGCCACACTGAATGTTTAAACTGTACTTCACTGTGAAAATATTTGTGATGTGGCATTTGATTTTTCAGTAGCTGTGCTTAGAAGCTTTCTGCAGACAAAAACTGTCACACCACAGCTGTAAGAAACTTACCATCTAAAAGACCTAAAACCAAGCCAAGGATGATGTTACAAACAGGTATCAGTGAGGAAAACAATGAAAAATGATATGCTAAGTTATGTAGGAAGAGCTATGTACATGAAAAAGGACTGGAGAGTTGCTCTCTAATCTAGTAAGCCTCTGTTTCACTATACAACTCATTCATTTCTTGACTGGTTTTAGTTGGTTTTTAGTTTCCTTGGGGTAGCGACAGATTGAGCAAGGTAGAAGATTGAAAAGGATGGAAACATTGTTCAGAAAAAAAGACTGTAGGATGAAGATAGATGGAATAGTGCCTTGTGTAACATGATTGGCACATGAATGAGTTCACTGGAAATGTAAACACAGAAAGGGACTATTGGAAAGGGCGTAAGATGAGCAATTCAAACTGATGAATAAATGTGGAAGTGGTTAAGACTTCCTACTCAGCGAGAAAAGCAGTGATGTAAGAAGAGGTTGGGTTGACAGGAAAGAGTAAGAGCAGCATTCCCTTTAGCGTGCTCAGCTGTGCCTGCCTCTTTGTGCGTGCATCTAAATCTTGGCTCTGGTTGGTTCCACACTATCTCATGTTGATCATCACCTGATGAATAATCACATGGCTTTATGGGTAGCTGCTGCTGATTGCTACCCTCTGGTTCTTGATACAGCCTATGAAAAAGAACATAAAATTGGTGCTCTTGATTATTGAAGTGAGCTGTGAAACCCAATCAAACCTCTGAGATAATTTTAATCATAATAATTGCTGAGGTAACCCACAAATTGTCACCCCTTTCCAGACTTGCTTTGTATCTTGCACTAATACCAGTCAATCAGGGCCTGTGTGGGGAAGGCTACACGTCAGTGATGATAAAGTTGCTCTTATTTTTTTTGTGGAAGAGCCTAATCTGCACAGCAAGCACCAGTTAGCTCTACCTCCAGTTGTGTTCAAGTGCTAGCCAGTGAAACACTTGGGTCTGAGAAGGTTAGACCATACCAAAATGACAGTTATGCAACTGGAGTGCATTGGACTGTGGTAAAAGCTCACTGTATGTGACCATTATTTCTGCTGCTTTCTTCATGAAGTACACTCACTGGGAACTAGCATCATATATTGAATTCTTCCTGGAATAGAATCCAGCCAAACAACAGCTTGTTAATAAGATTCTAGAGATAATGTTTTTTCCAAGGAGATCTTTAAACTCCCTGCTACTTCAGATACCGGCTGTGATGAATGGGGTATTGCCTACAGCACGCTATAGCTTTTGACAGTGAGTAAAACCAAATATAATACTGAAGTCTGGAAAAAACCCACTACCCTTCAGAAATAAACTGTCCATTTTTTCAGCCGTATTCTAAGATGAAAAATATTAGAAAACTGTGGAACAGCTCTAGC
>JBCJKH010024209.1:0-23194 GCA_039877255.1 Loriculus beryllinus | reverse complement strand
AGTGATCTTATCAATGGACCCCTAACTCCTTGTGAGCTTGACAGGAGCTAAGGGCTTCAGCACCTCTCACGACTAGGCTCTGAGATTTGTACAGGAGTCTTACAAAACTGCTGCTGCGTGCCTTGTTTTAAATAGATATGCAAAGGCAAGGCAAACAAGCAGTTCTATCGCTGCTGCTCTTTCCTAGAGATGTATCAAGCTGATTGTGCTGAGTAGGGAACAGTTTAGATGGAAGAAAAAGCCAGATCCATTTTGGATATTTCTGACATTTTCTCTGTTTTAGAATTTTTAGTTAGTTGTTTGTTGGGGGTTTTCCTTATGACCTATAGCCTAACACAACTCTAGTTCCAAACTCATCTGTCCCATGGTTGGTTCCCCCCCCGAGCCGCTTCCCCAGAAGACATGGAACATAAGGAGAGTTAGGACTTTGAAAAAATATGAGTACTAATTCATTAGCATGCAGAAGATTAATTTTGTTCCCTCTTCCCTCTCATGCTTGGGACTCCTTTGCAATGCCTACTGCACTGTTAATGGTTTAACCTGTACTTACATAACCTGCACCGCTTCAGAAGTATGTATCCTTGCAAAGAAATCTTCAGGTCACGCGTGTCCTCAGACAAGCACAGCTGGGGAAGAGGAGGCTTATGGAGACAAGCTCTGGGACAAAGCCACCATCTTATTTACAGCACGGTGTAACTTGTCCTGGGATTGGTTCACAGGATTTCTCTTTCCTTTTTTTTTTTTTTTTTTTTTTTATGTGCTGATTATGGAAATCTGTTAATTCTGATCCTTAAATTATTTCAAATGGAAGCTTCATTTATAATGATGTTACCCAAAGAGGGTGTCCAAAATGTGTATGCTTTAACGGGTACAGTGTACAGGCCATCTGGCTCTCATTTTCTTAATGTATTAAACACTTTGCATGTGGACAAAGAAAAGCATGACCTTGAACTTAGTTGTGTGGGAGAATCTCTGGAATTACCCCACGTTGATTTGTGGAACTGGAAGATGCTACTTCGTGCAATTGTGGAATAAATAGCCATGCTGACATGAGGTGGTGTTTGTCAGGAGATCATATCAGTGAAACGAATGGGAGACAACCATTCAGTTTCTGAATTCAGCCTTCTGACAGCTTGCTGTTGGATTCTAGAGATCATACATCAGAGAGGCTTTGGTAATAATAGAGGCTGGATAGAAGCTTGTAGCCCATGGAAACCAACAGTGTCACTGGAGGAGTACCATTGTGCCTCCACCATCCCTTGTCTCTTCTGGTTCCTTCTTTGGAGTTTCTCTAAGAACTAACTAGTTTGTTTCTTCAAGCATAGGAAGGGCTTTATCTTCACAGCAGTTAGACAAAATTTTGGTCAGTTGGTTCTGACCAAATAGCATAGCTCATAGCCTCTGCTTTCCTTCATCATTAAGGCACTGGTAGGATGTGTCAGAGAGCTGCTGCTTCTTTTCAGAGCACAAGAACACTTGATGCCCAGACATCCTTTTGCTGGGCAGGCAGGGTGCCACCAGCACACCTTACTCGCTTGTTATGAACTGTGCCCATCCAAGGATGAATCAGGGCAAGATTTTACTCAGGAGACAGTTTCTAGTGTCATGTAATGCAATTTGAAGAGCTCGTAAGTAGTGAATGAGTAGCTATAGTGCATATGCAAAAATGCTGGATATAGAATCATAGAATCAACTAGGTCGGAAAAGACCTTTAAAATCATCAAGTCCCTCCATTTCCACAGGACTGCCAAGTTCATCACTAAACCATGTCACTAAGGACCTTGTCTACACATTATGTTGCTTTGCCACTTCTTAGTTTAAAACACAGGAAGTTCCTGCATTTCTTTTCTACCCTGATTTGCAGGAGTCCTTCAGGAGGTACAGCTGTAATAACCTACAGTGTCTGCTTTTTATCATTCGCTTCTCTCCTGTCCAGATACAAAGCAAACTGGCAATGTTTTCAAGGAGTGAAGATTTATCAACACAACTCCCAGAGAAGTCAATTAGAGGCCGCTTGACTAAATCCTCATAACACACTGAAAATGTAGCTCCTGCCGTCTGCAAGACCAGTCACAGGGAAGAGCACAGCTCAGTTGTTTGGTATGGGAGGCAGGAGTAGTTCAGCTTTCAGGTTCTCAGCACCTTCATTAAGACTTTTCTATGGACAGAGGAATGCTGGCACCCCCCAGGTGATGAGGTTACTGGTTTCCCGGGATTTACCCTATTGGTCTAAAGCAGAACTAAATTGGTTGGGCCTGAAGAGGAGGAAGCCATGTAGATCATACACTTGGTCAGGAAGGCTGTCTGACAATGATGACAGCATTTCATCCATGAAATAATTTGTGATCCAAAGTCCAGCTAAACTTGCCAATAATTTTGTATTGAGAAAATTAATTGCATCCATTGCCTGTGTTTTACTCAACAGCTTCCCTAGGGACCCCTGCATGCCAAATCTCCTCTTTGCATTCAAATTTGAGTTGTGTGGAAGGAGGGACAGAAATTATGACAGAAAAATATTTCAAAAGAAAACTGGAATTGATATGGTATATAATCAATTATAGATAATATATATGACAGGGGGGAACGGCTTTAAGCTGAAAGAGGGTAGATTTAGATTAGATATTAGGAAGAAATTCTTCATTATGAGGGTGGTGAGACACTGGAACAGGTTGCCAGAGAAGTTACAGCTGCCCCATTCCTGAAGTGATGGCTCTGTGGTTCTACGATACATATACTTATGCTTCCAAAGATCACACTTTTATGCCTCAGCCTGTTCTAGACACACACAATTTGAGCAGCATAGTTGATATTTTATATATATATATATATATATATATCTTCTGTAAATGTTGTACAGATTTTTTCACTACTGCGTCCCGCGCTAACTGGACATTTTCCACAGTGTTCATTTTTACAGCAGAAAAAGTCTGGCAGCAATGCAGTGGGGTGCATTAAAACACTCAATAAACATCAGCAGAGAAGATATACATGTTTATTTTTTTATTATGATGAAATTAAATGCACACAGAGAACTGGAAGTTCTCTTACCACACCACGTGAGCAATGAAAGTACAATTCTTTAGTCTGTGATGAAAATACATGTGTTGAGGCAGAGTTGAGCTGTGGGAGACTCATAGAATCCTGGAATGGTTTGGGTTGGAAGGGACCTTAAGGCTCACCCAGTTCCAACCCTCTGTCATGGGCAGTGACACCTTCCACTAGACCAGGTTGCTCCAAGCCCTGTCCAACCTGGCCTTGAACACTGCTAGGGATGGGGCAGCCACAGCTTCTCCAGGCAAAGAACCTACCTCTTTCTCTCTTCATCTCTACAGAGCTGTGTCTCCTTCCTTTCTCTCACTCATCCCTCTCTCAAAGCTCTGATGAAAGCTTATGTCAGTTCTTGCTTTTCTCAAGCTCTTTTAGCACACATCAGCCTCTCTGCCTGGCTTACTGAGGGCAGTTACAGTCATGGCATTTGCCTGGTTTGACTTTGCCTCTTTCAGGTTTAACTGGTGCCGTGAGCATCTTCCTATCATAATGGGAGTTGGTTTGTTCTTCTGATGACTGTTTGCAAAACCCAAGGCAACGACAGAGTCCCAGCAGCTCTTAACAGCTTGGGTCACAGGCAAAGGTTTGACCTCTTTCATGAGGCAGAGGTTACTCCGTAAGCCTGCAGAGTTGAACAGGTTGCTAGCTATCTGTAACTATCTTTGCTCCCAGCTTCAAACAGATTTCACAATGTGAGCTTCCTGAGTATTTGAAACGTTGCCCCAGCCAACAAGAACTGGGCTGGCAGACCCTGCATGGAAGAGCACAGCATGTGCTTCAAGTGAGCAATTGCAATCCAAAATCAATTTGCTACATCAGGCTTTATCCAGTGAGTTAGCATGTGTCGATGCAGTACCTTCAGCAGACTGAGGGAATTTGAGTAGTAGAGGAGTGGTTTGATGCATGAAATACCTTTATTTGCTGGAAGCAGTGGTGTGTAACTCACCTCCGCTTTGCTTGGCCACTTGTTCAGTTCCAGCTCTGCTTGTGAAAGGCTGTCCTGCATTCCCCAGGTGCAGCAAGTGGCATTAAGAGGCCACTGTGGAGCTGATGGACTTCAGACACTAGTCAGAAGATGTGGTTGTACCTCAGGCAGTGGTGCCCTTCGGCCATTGTTGACTGCTCATTGGCAGTCTCAGTAGCAATACAGCAAGAAAGGATATGCAAGAAATGAGGAATCCTTTCAAGTACTGAAGCGGAATTGCGGACATGCAGATGGCAATATTGATTATTCCTTACTGATTACACGATAGGTGGTTACGGTCATTACGTCTTTGCTTATAAGAGCTGTCACGTCAAATCTAGTAGCTCGGTGTCACTTCACAGCAATCCCAGGGACTTGCTATGTTGTTGGTAGGATTTGAATGCAGTATAGGAAGTTTAGGAGCAAACTTGACCTGGTTTTCAGGGTGCAGGCTGGAGATGCCTGAATAGGCATGGTGGGTGGCAGAGCTTGTGGTGAGCAATTCCTGTCTGAGGTCAGGGGTCAAGATCTGCCTGGAGAAGTTCCAAGAGAAGAAGGGAGAAGAAAGTTGGTGAAAGCTCAGGAACACATGGAAGAAGAGGTGCTAAGCCACTGACGGGAAGGAGAGGTCCTGAAGGAAGGGCCAAGGCTGAGTCATTGCCACAGAAGGGAACTGAAGCCCAGTTGAGTATGGATGGCTGGTGGGCCAGACCATGATTCAACATGAGGAATGGAAAAGATCAATGTTTATTTTTAACAGAAGGAGTCATAGAAGAGCGGTGTGGAGAATGTGATAACCCTTGTTCTCTGTAAACATGCATTTTCTCTGAGGAAGATGGACTTTGGGCTTTAGCTGGCTTCTCTGCTTTCCCACGGGCAGCACAGATAACTACAGAGCAAGGTGCATCCCAGCACAGCTGGGGAGTGAGCATGCGAAATCTTTTCAAGTTGTTGCCCTTGCCTGATATTGAAGTGTCTGGAGCTGCCTTAAGAGGACTCAGTGGCACAATGTGTGTTCTGTAGCTGGTGCACTGAAAGCACCAGCTAAAAGTGACGCCAGCCTCCTTGTCTGTAGGCTCACAGATCAACCTGCCTACTGTGTTTGACCCTGCAAAGCATGCTCAGCCTCCACAGGCAAAAAGAGGATTTAGCTTCTCATCTTCCTCACCCCGCTGTTTTTATGTTTTAAAGAGCAGTGAAGTGCTGAGGCTCTGGCACAGCCCTGGTCACTGCCGGTGGATGACTGGAACAGCCACCCACTGAAGGCAGCACGATGGTGGAGGATGGGCCGGCGAGTGGCTCAGCTGTTGCTATAACAACAGCACCTTTCAAAAAATGAATTGCTGCTGGTGGGCTGCAGCAGAGCAGCTTCTCCCCGCAGATGAAAGCCCCACCGACAGCCTCAACGTTCTCCTGTTTATGTATTGGCTCTGTCACGGCGTGTCCGGGTAGCTCCACTGAAAATCCCGGGATGGGTCTGATTAAACCAGCCTGGTCCGCATGTCGGTGTGCACAGCCTCTGTGCCCCCTGCCTCTCGCCCAGTCGAGTCATTTAAAAAGTCAACCCACCAAAGTTTGACCTTTTCTTGCTCTGCAGCTGGAGTTTCCTCAAAGGCATATAAAGGATAATGAGTCCTGCTTTGCTCTCTTCTGCTCTGGGATAGAAACCTGCTGTGAAATGCAGATTCATCAGCCAAATATTTTGTGTGAATTAAGGTTAAGGCCCTAAGGAGCTGGCACAAGTCTTATTGTATTCTAATATTTTTTTGGTTTATTTTCATATTTTCCTTTTGTTTTCATATTTCTCTTTTTATTTTATGAACCAATAGTCTTCAGCACCTAGACATAAATCTCTACACTGCTGTGAGTATCTTCATGATGCATACTGTAAATCACATGCACAAGCTATATATTACTCCTTAGAAGGAGAGGGGGATACTTTCCGGAGAATATTTTACTTCAGGCGCTGTTTTTACAGAAGGAAGAGGAGTAGGAAATTACTGGGGTTTTAGTCTAAAACACTGTGGAGTCTGGGTGGTGGTAAACTGTTTACTAGTATAGGGTCACTGTATAATATTCAAGCCATCCAGTAAGTGGTGATTGGGAATCACAGGATCATAGAATGGCTTGGGTTGGAAGGGACCTTAAAGCTCATCTAGTTCCAGCCCCCTGCCATGGGAAGAGACACCTTCCACTACAGCAGGGTGCTCCGAGCCCTGTCGAACCTAGCCTTGAGCACTGCCAGGGATGGGGCAGCCACAGCTTCTCTGAGTAACCTGTGCCAGCGCTTCAGCACCCTCACAGGGAAGAACTTCTTCCTAATATCTTAATCTCTGACAGTTTAAAGCCATTCCCCCTTTTCTTATCCCTAAAAGCCCTTGTATAAAGTCCCTCTCCAGATTCCTTGTAGCCCCTTTAGACTCTGAAAGCTGCTCTAAGTTCTACCCAGAGCCTTCTCTTGTCTAGGCTGAATAAGCTCAGTTCTCTCAGCCTGTCTTCATAGGAGAGGTGCTTTCAAGATACAGAACTGAACATTTGCATTGAAATAATTGGCTAAGAATATTGCCATGTTGTACCCCAAAAAGAAGAGATGCATCTGTTGTTATGCCTCCCAACACACCTCACTCCAGCCCCAAAATGCCAGAGACAAGGTGCTTCCCTGTCTGCAAAAGCTGTTAACCTCCCAAATCCTAAAACCTGTGTTTGAGGAGAATATTGTGGAGCTACAGACTTAGAATAGACTTCATTTTTTTTCATTTTCAACAAGGCACAATTTTTGTACATTTTATCTTTGATGGAAAATAGTTTCCATGTTAAAGCTGCTTTCTGTTGTAAGGCATGATAAATACAATTATTAATATTTATATACTGGGCCTCCTTTACTTTTCACTAAAGTCACTGTATATTTGTACAGGGGAACATCCAGGTTTCAGCACATGATGAAACTTGGAGCTGATATTTTTAGGTCTGGTTATTTGCTACTGGATAGTTTTGATTCTTTTGGTAAACATTCATGTACAGATAAGGTGATGGATTCAGGATAAATTAGTAAATGGTGTGAAACCTGAAAGTGTGAAATGATGTGAAAGTGTGTCACTCTTACCAATATTCTGTAAGGTTCACTTTCAAACTGTTGTGAAATGCATGGAGTCAGTTATCTTGTTTTTCTCAAGAGATAATTGCTCTCCATAATCCCTGATTTGTCATTATGATGATTTTTTCCCCCCATCACTTCCTTATATGAACTTTATTTTACGACTAGACACTGTTACCAGGTCCTTTGGTATGACTGTATTTGGCCAGCTCAGGGCAGAGGGCCATCACAAGTTTTGGACATTTCTTTGACCCCTGTTTTTGTGTGTACATACCCACTGAACTTGATCTTGAGTCAGGTCCTGTTCAGTGACTGTTTTCCTGATGTGGAAGGCAAAGACTTTGTATTGAGAGAGCTTAAGAGCTGAAATGGACAACTGTGTCAGTGGCCCATTAGGGACCACATTTACATATGCTATTTTAAGCCATTATATCAACTATGTTACTGACCACCTGCATTTGAGGCCAGATTGTGCTTGCTCTGCTCTTCCTCTGGAAAAAGGAATCTCAGAAGTGATTGTGCTACAGTACTTGTGAAGCAGGGCCATTACCACATCAGTATTGTCCTTTTGTTGTCTCTGGGGTCTGAATCAGGGCTATATAAAGATAAGTGGAGCAAGCCCAGTGGCTCAGCTGTAGTCTTCTGCCACACACCAGTTACGCAGGTCAAAAGCAGCAGGGAGCTGTAATGCCATACGGTGGTGTTCAGCTTAACGTGGGTGTTTAAGGAAGGAAAGCAGTGGAGATGAGAGCCGTATCATAAACCTCCTTGTGGGATATGATTTTTCTCCTTCTGGTGAAAGGAGAAAGAAAGCCTGGGTGTTGACTTACCTTCAGTACTGCTGTTAACTGGTGCAGATGAGGCAGTTACCACCCCTGGGCAAGCTTCTTGCTATAGCTTGCTACTGTTGTGGCACAGAGATATGAAAAGGTGATGCCTGTGTTGTAGGGCTCCATGCTGCCTGGTGTGCTCCTGCAGACCATGGCTGATTAACTTGACTGTGATGGGCACACTCGTGTGCATGCTCCTGCCTGCATCTGCCGCCACATGCAGGATCCCAATCTGAGCATCTGTGAAGCTCATGTGGGCAAGAGCTGCTGTGCTTGGGCGAATGGAGAGAAGAGTGGGAACCAGTGATGGGGAATCCACACACACAGTGGGGAGGTCCAAAACAGCCTTCCTGATCTCTGCCTCATGGCAGGTGGGCTCCCCATCACTGCCCCCACGCCATAGGCAGAGTGAAACCATTTGTTTCCCAGAAACCAGGGGTAGGAAAAAACCCGGAGACAGGACAGCTCCTGTGGAGCTATGCAGGCATCTTGCACTGGAGAAGTAGTGGTCTGCATGGCAGAGGCTGTGGTCACAGAGAAGCTGGTCTCTGCTGCAGCACCAGAGGAGCAAAAAGAGGGGAAGGAATTTCAGCCTGATGGAGGCTTGGCATTCATTGGCTTTGTGCAGGGGGAACAGGCATCAAAGTCTTGGGCATGTATGTCAATAGGGACCCATTGGTGACTCTAAGCCATGTGTTAATCATTCTCCCACATTAAAAAGCTCTTTTGCTGCAGTTCAAATCAAGGAGTTGATGATCTATTTAAGGACTCATAGACTTGCCTTTCTGCCTTGTTATAATAGTCACATCTCTGCAGAGGACCAGCACTTAGTTTAGTGTCCCAGACGTGTTCAGCTGGGACTGCAGCAACACATGCAGTGGCCATGTCCTTTTGCATTGCATGCTGAATGAGGCCATGCTGGCCTGAAGGGCAAGAGAAGGGCACAGCCTTCTTGGAACCGCTCCCTCTAACCTAGGGATGAGATACGAATTTGCTTGCCTGTCTTACACATGGGATGAAAGGGGAGGTAGCTCTCTGGGATGGGAGAAATAAATGGGAGCTGGATTGTGGGAAGAAAGAAGGTTGAGGACCCTTAGGTTAGGGAAGGGGTGGGAGCTACATGTCTGAGACTTTCATACAGTAAAAATACTTTAAAAATTGATAAAATCTTTCAGTATTTTGTCTTCTATTGTTCTACTATCTAGGATGCAAGTGTGTCCTGCAGGCGTTTGCTACAGCTGTGACCTCTTTGCTTCCTCCCCTCCCCACTATTGTTTTTTGCCTTAGCCGAGTAGGGATGCTTTTTTTAGCCTGGTACATAAGTGTGATAGGAGAGCACTGGAGGTTGTTACAGTATTTTGCTATGCTGCTTCTAACCTGACTGAAAGCTTTTATTAATACACTATTTTTTAAATAACAGTCTTATATTGTAGTTTAATTGCTTTCCTGGAGACTTGTCTTGCTAGCATTTCTGTTAGTTATTTATCTTTCAAGTTAGCTCCCAGCACACGGGTTATTTCCTTTTTTTTTTTTTTCATTATTTGATTGAGTTAATATCATGCAAAGTACCTTATTATTTTTACGGTGGATATTTTTTTTCCTCACTTACAACTGCTTCTCAGTATGCTTTGGAGCCAAGAACAGAGGGCTAATCAAATGAAACTACGTTAATGAATCTTCTCCAAAAAATGTAGTGTCAACAACACATGTTTCAATAAAAGTAGTCATTCAGTTGTATCGCAGGTATTTTTCAAGAAGCTTCTAGAAACTGCCAACAAAAAGATTTTTCAGAGTAAATAGGAAATTTTAGTGATTCATTTTTTTGGGTCCAATTTTGGTTCATCACTGTGTTAAGCACCAAAAGGTTGAATTAGTCAAATTGCTTCATAAAATTCTGGTATCTTGGAGAGCACATATTTTAGAGTTCTGCTATTCAGGGGCAGATTTGTTTTGGGTTTGGATTTTTTTTTTTGTTGGTTGGGTTTTGTTCGGGTTTGTTTTTGTTTTTTACTTTGTTTCGGACCATCTTCTCAAACTGATAAAGACATAAGAATGAAATCACACTTATGTCAGTAGTAGGCTTGATGAGAAGTATCTATCACAAGGCTCATCAGCACTATTTTTGTGTCTGCAACTGGTTAATTGTGGTTTTTTTTCCTCTTGTTTTTCTTTCAGCTTCAAGAGACAGTCAAAAGGAAGTTGGAAGGGGCACGTTCACCTCTCAATGGAGAACAGCAGAATGGAGTTTGTGATGGGAACTTTTCTCCAACCAGCAAGCGGGTAAGGAAGGATGTACCAGGCATTGAGGCAATCAACAGCTTGCCCAATAATTTGCCTTTGCCTGCTGTTTCTCCCCTTCACCAGCTTGACATGAAAGCTCCCCTGCCCCTACAGAACAGTGGGACTCACAGTAGTGGTCTAGAAGACTTGGGTAAAAACGGTGGACTTTCTGAGATAAAGCTCCCCATTAATGGTTGCAACGAGCTAGATGATAGCTTTAACATCCTGCAGAACAAGGAGCTAAAGCAAGAGCCTTTGGATGACCCCAGCTGCATAGACACTTCTGAAACATCTCTTTCAAATCAGAACAAGCTCTTCTCAGACATTAACCTGAATGATCAAGAGTGGCAGGAGCTAATAGATGAACTGGCAAATACCGTTCCAGAAGATGATATACAAGATTTGTTCAATGAAGACTTTGAAGAGAAGAAGGAGCCGGAATTTCCCAGGCCTGCCACAGAGACTCAAGAGAGTGCAAGTGTGAAAAGTGATCCATCTCATTCTCCATTCTCTCATGTCCCACTAGGCTCTCCCCAGGTAAGGCCTTCTTCCTCCGGTCCTCCATTTTCAAATGTCTCCACAGCCTCCAGCATAGCTTCCGTGTCCAGTGCCCCAGCAGCCCCAGTTCCTGCTGGCTCACCAGCAAATTGTGTTGTTCAGTCACCTCAAACTCCCAGCCAGGCCCACACTCCAGGCCAGACGCAGTCACGGTCTGGAAATGGCTATCTTATGAATCCAGCAGCAGCAACTGTGACAGGACCGGGGCCTGGGCCTGTGAATATGCCAACCGCTGACTTGTCTCCAGCTGAACAGCTCAAGCAAATGGCAGCCCAGCAGCAGCAAAGAGCTAAGCTCATGCAACAGAAGCAGCAGCAGCAGCAGCATCCAAATCAGCCCTCAAGCTGGTCACCTGTGGGCCCTCCATCTAGTCCATACGGAGGACCCTTCAGTGCAGACAAACCAAATAGTCCAATGATGTATCCCCAAGCCTTTAACAACCAAAACCCAATAGTGCCTCCTATGGCAAACAATCCACAGAAGACCACAATTAATAACTACCTCCCTCAAAATCACATGAATATGATCAGTCAACAGCCAAATAACCTGGGCACAAACTCCTTAAGCAAACAGCCCAATATGCTTTCTTATGGCAACACCAAGCCTCTGACCCACTTCAATGCTGAGCTGAGTCAGAGGATGACTCCACCAATGGCAAATCCCAGCAAGAACCCCATGATGCCATACATCCAGCAGCAGCAGCAGGCCCAGCAGCCGCAGATGCAAGCTCAGATGGCACACCTGAGTGAGGAACAGAAACGCATGCTCATCATGAAGCAGAAGGGAATAATGAATCAGCCCATGGCGTATGCAACGCTTCCTTCCCTTGGTCAGGTAAGTGTGAGTGCATGATACACGGGCAACCAAAAAGAGACTGATATAAAGGCTTAGTATTTCTTTGTATGATCTCCTTTTTTCTCCTGGGAAGCACGGAACTTCATTGCAAACACTTCTTTGACTTTTTATGTGGTATTAGAGCTTGATCATTTTGAGAAATGGCTGAAATGAAATTGTATTATGTGGTAGAAGTGTTGCTAAATTATTTTTTTTCATGAGCTAGAGCTCCTTTGCTTCTGCTGATGAGTGCTTAGGGCCACTCTGGGAAGTTTTGTGTTGGAAGTCACTTCTCCTTGAAGGGTTTGTTTCCTTTTTTCTTAATGTCAGACTTGATGATTTTGGATCCCAAGCCATGGCATGGCTTAGTTTCCACAGTGCAGTTAGCATTGTAACAAAAAAGACAGAGTGGTTGGCTCCTTCTTCTTTGGGCAGAGATCAGGCCAGCTTTAAAAGCATATGTGACATTTTGGCTCAAGGAACAAAGAAAGGAGAGTTTGGGTGCTGAGTGCCTTTGGTTTCCACTGGGAGAAGTAAGCACGACTGAGTGCTTTTAGTGATGCGTGGACTATGCATGAAATGAGATGGTTTATTCTGGGACTTTCAAGCAGTATTTAGCAACCTCAAGTATTTTATTGTTGTGAATCTGTCAAGTCTTTCAACAAGAACCTAAAGCCATGTTGGCTTGAGTGAGTTAGCATCACTCACATGTATTCCATGCTGGGGATGAATTAATAACCAATTTGGATAATGATTATAGTAATGCCCTGTTGCCTCCTAGGTCAGCTGGGTATTTTTAGTTGTGCAGCCCTGGTAGAGGTCTGCACACTTGTGTCATGGAAAGGCTCAAGGATAATTTTCTGAGTGTTGTTTTAAGGGTTTTAAAAATAATTAAAGTTAATAATCAGGCCACAAAGGAGGCGGCGCCGTCACAGAAGTTATGTGCCACCAAAACATGTCAGGAACTTGGATATAATAGTACACTAATAGAATTGTTGGTTGATAGTTTTAACGTAACAGCTTTTTACCAAATTAGCTGTTTCTACACCACCTACAAGGAGTACTTCCTTCTGAGCCTGGTTTAATGGTGACTCACTCTGTAATGCATGTAGAAATACAGCAAAAATTGTCATTTCTTCAGCTTGTGGAGTTTGGGAATCTATCAATAGGAGGAGTAGCAGCTTTACCAGGTCACAGGCCATCACATACTACTTAAAATTAATTGCAAAACAAAAAGAAATATTCGTCCACGTCCTGGTTTTGGTTCAGGATGTATGGTAACAGGTCAAAAGTCCACGTCTTTTAATTCTGCTTGCCAATTGCATTAGAAATAGTTTGTCTAAAGCCTCTTCTTCTTGGGAAGACTTATCTGAAGAAATACTCCCATAATGACAGAAAACTCAGACTTTAATCTGAGCTACAGGTTTGTCAAGTTGTAGCTGAGAAGCAGAGGGTGTTTGGTCATGCTGCCTAATGCTTTATCCTTCCTTTGTTTTTGTTAAATCTGTGGAAATCAAAAGACCCATCAAACAGTTGAGAGGCAAACTGCCCCTGTGAAATTATTAATGTCATCTCCTCCATTTCATAAGTCGATAAATTCATATTGCTACCTCACTGCAGATCTCTACTGTGAACAGGAAGCTGAGGTTTCATGTATCTAATCTCAGTTCCTTTTTATTTAACGTAGGAAAAACTAGATATTTGCATACGCTAGATATGCTTCCAAAAACAAGTCTGTATATTAAGTCATTTCTATGTCATATAAAGAAGAAACTTGAGGAAAAGCCATGTGCTGTAATATAATATGTGCAATTTTCATTTATTGGCCCAGTCATGATGAGGGACTTTGTGCTGGTGTGTAGACGTAGAAGGATCCCTTTACTACTCATGAAGCCCACTTGCCTGCACTGAAGGGATTTTGTTTGTGAGGGAGGTTGAAATAATAGATTTCTAACTGTAATGTATTTCTTCATTCCTTCCTCTCCTGCTTCCCCAAAAAGCATTTTTCTGTGGAAAATTGGAAAGCTTATTGTTGTGAGATGTGCTTGGGAGAAATGGATATTTACAAAGGTGGTAAAACCAGTATGTTGTTATTGTTGCATTAAATCCAGACTGATGCAGATTATCTGATTCTACTGCTTAGTGCTGGATGGGATGGTCAGACTTGACAGATCGTATACGGAAAACAAGGAGATTGCTCTCTTCAATCTGAAATACATTTCTGAGTGTAAAATTAATGTATCTTCCTGTTTGTAGTTTATACTTTCATTGCAGCTTTGGGTTTTGATACAGAATTGTGTGTGTTTGATACAGTGTGTGTGTGTGTATGTGTGTTAAATAATTATAAGGATTTAATAAATGGCTTTTAAGGGCAAAAATAATCTTAGCTATTGCACCTCATGGTTAGCATTGACCATATATTTCTGTTGGATGGCTATTGCAAGGGCATATTTGAGAACCAAAAGATGATTTAGGGAACATCAGACATGTACAAAACCATGTACACCCTGTGTTATTTTCTGTGTACTGTTGCAAAATTCGCATTCAAGTATGACTAGTTGTGTGCATGTGTGCATACGTGCACTGGGTACACTAATTAAACCCATACCCATTTGGGCCTAGGCTACTTCTGTTGTTAATAAGCAGAACTTTTACTTGTACTAATTGTTTCAGTTGCTGAGCATACTTTAGAGAGATACAGCATTTCTTTCAGTTCAGCTGGGACCTTGCTGGGACCTGTGGAGGTCAGTTGTACATGAGTGACACTAACATGTCAGTGCTGGTACTCTGGGCTTGCTGAGCAGCACTCTTTTGAGACAGGTGAGCAGCAAGAGAGGAAGTTGTGCAGCTCAATATACACGTGAGTGGCTGGACAGGCAGAATGCTATATTAGCAGCTTAGCCAGAAAAAATAGCGTCCAACAAAAGTATGATTTCACTAAAAGCTTTACACAGTTGGTGTTGAGATGTGTTATCCTTGGGTTGAGATGTGTAATTTTCCTGTGAGATGTGTTAGTCCTTTGCATCGCTGTGCAGATCCAGGACTGGTACTAGCACTGTGGCTGTAGCCTTCATCGCACTATTGCTGAACAACCCATATATCTGAACTATGATATCCTCTATTTTATGCTATCACTTTACCTCTTCAAAGGAGCACTGGATGGGGTATTTTTCTGGTTTTCCACAAAGCAGATACTGGTTTGTTTTTTTGAGTTGGGGATCTTTCCAGGGTTAACCTGAAGGTAATTCAGACTGCTTTTTGTGGAATTGACTGTTAAAACCATGGTCATATCCTGACCCATCTACCTTCAGTGAGGCTCCACTAGTGTTTCCTCATGCCCGACTGTTCTGCAGTTGGTCAGGCTTGTGCTTAGAAATCCATGCTCTTCGTCTTGTCCAGTGTACCCTGATGTGTCCTAAAACCAGTAGTTAGTCTGTATGTGGCAGGTGGCCGGTATTGCCCTCTAGCCTCTTGCTTTTTCCTGGGTGGTTCATTCATTCTTGCTTATCTGTGGCTATAGGCTAAACCAGCAAGTCCAGATTTTAACTGGAGCTGGTAAACGGTTAGGTATTTAAGGGGGAGAAGTCCTCTGCTATTCTGATTCCCATGTGATTATAAAAGAAACAGGTTTCACACCAAGATGGAACATGGACTTTGTTTAGGCTTCTTAAGTGATTTAAAAAATAAAAGCAAGCAAGCCTAAACCAACCTCCTTTCTCAAAAATCAGAGATTTATTTAACCTAAAATGTTCCATTTAGTTTCTGAGGTTTTATGGGAGGCACTTGTTTTTTTGTTGTGTTTTTTCTTTAAACGAAAAAGTAATTTCAAACTGGGGAAAAGTAAAACATTTTCTTTGGAAAAATTCAAAATCATTAATTGTGCCTTTCCTTGGTTCCAGCTGTTCAATATGTATGTATATTGGTAAGAGAAGAAAGCAGCCCAGCAGAATAGATGTTGAATGGCTGAGACAGAATTTTATGTTTGGAGCCAAGTGAGTGAGGGAGAGTAATGAGAGGTCAAAACAAAACAGAATCCTCTGTGGGTGCAAGACAAATAGAACTAGACTGCAGCTCTTTGCCTGCGTAGGTCTGTGAGGATGCTGCAATTATAGCTCCTATTGAAACCACTACTGATGTTGGAAATTGGAGGGAGGCAAGTGAAAAGGAGAAAGAATATCTTCAAATTCTCTTTGCTGTCTTTTGTTTTTATCTTAAACATTCAAGATGCATTGCCTGATTTTGCATGTGAAGGATAAAGGGAGTTCTGTGTCTAGAAAACATATAAAAACATAACTGTCCTTTCTAAGTGAAAAGGTGCGTTTCTCACTGGAATTGCTAATAAGATTTTATACATTTTGAAGGTTAACTTTGGGATCGTGAGAAAAAAAGGTTGTTAATGTTATGAGATTTGGGGTTTTTTAAAAGCCCACCTGAAAGTAAAGAAAAAGTATACAGATGTGTATTCACTGCATTGAAGTGTGGCAGAAGTACAACTGTCTTAGCAGATTTCAGGGAAGACAAGCTGGAATGGAAATAATGACTGTGAGGATCACTTGCTGAGTAGCCTATACAGATGTAGTGAATGCCCATCTATGCTATGTTTGGCTCATAGCTACTGTTTTACACAAAACATTTGCTCTGGAGTTCAGATGCAGTATCTGCCTTTTACAAATGCCAAAATTTATCTGCAGAAATCCATCCTCCATAGATTCCTAAGGACAGATAGGTAATCAAAATGTGCTTGGGTGGATTCTGACCATCTAACCAGGCAATTTGTAAACAGTACCATGTAAACAGGCCTTCTTGCTGTTCCTGCTATCATCTGCTCATTGGGAAGGAGGTCATGGTAGCATAAATCACTAGAAACATGTTGGACAGCACTTGGTTAAGATCAGGTCTCCATGGCATAATCCTAAAAAACCCAAAGTTTAGCTTGTTGGTATTTCCTCATTTTACAACCTGAGGGTATGGGCTTTTTATCATTCAGTCATAGAATAATAGAATGCCAGCTTGGAAGGGACTTCAAGGATTATCTAAGTCCAACCTCCATGGCAAAGCATGACCTAGACTAGATGTCCCAGTGCCCTGTCCAGTTGAACCTTAAACATATCTGATGTTGAGAATTACTGTTGGGGAGTTCTTCTGCAATACTAAGTTTTCGCACTAGTCCAATCCTTGCAAAAATGAAGTATAAGAGCACTGCTTCCATGCCCCACCTGAATCAGTTTTCATAAGAAAATCATCAATGTCTCTGGTGAAACCCACTTTCCTGAAAGCATGTTGACCAGTATTCCTGTTTTATCCTCTGTGTCATCACTGATAGACAACTGAAATCAGTTGTTCCACTGTTTCACTGGACATCGTGTCAGAATAACCAGTCTTTTGCTCTTTTCAGATATCACAGTTGTCATGGTAAATCTTTGGTTCTTAGAAACTTCTCTACTTGTCCAGATTTGTTTAAATACATGGTTGTATAATTTGCTTCTTGTCTATTTACTTGAAGACTCATAGTGTCATTTATTCTCATTGGTAAAGAAATTGTCCTGCTTTTAGAAGCAGAAAATTTGTACTGCTGACTGCACAAAATGTATATTAAATGTCCCCTATTTTGAAGTCACCATGATAGCATATTTTTTCTTCCTACATGATCTAGATTGCCATGCAAAGAGTAGTTTGTCCTATTATTTAGTGGGGCCTGCTAGTGTGATGATATAATGTGTGCCAACCAACTGCCTTTTAGTTTTATTAGTTATGACTGCAATCGCAAAGCACTGTGATTTTAAAATGTCTATAGTCAGTTGTAGCATATTTTTACATAAAGTGCTACATTTTCATGGGTTTTTTTTTGGCCATTTTCTCCTTAAAGTGCAAGTTATTGTCATCAATTTTCGTTTTCCAGTCTCATGTCCCATTCCACCTGCTTTCAGCAATGCCAGCCATAATCCATTTCTTATTGTTCATAAGCCTCTCTAACTCTTCTTGTTTATTGTATATGCTCTTAACATTAATATACAGATGGTGTAAAACTGTGTTCTTTCCACCTGCTTTTATAGTTGGATCTGTCATAAGCTGGTGATAAAGCACCGCTGAACATACCAGGATGCTCACACCATGCTTTACCCAGTACTGTGCTCTTCTGCAGGCTCGTTTGCTGCCCTTTGAGTACCAGTGTAACTGATTTAGCACGAAAAGGCTGATGTTTTCAGTGCTGGACAGTGACTGAAAGATCCACATGGCCTTGTATTTCTATAACAGTGCTGTAGTGTTTTGTGGAAAATCAAAAGCCCTCCTTCCTGTCCTGCTTCCTCCATCTGGGTGGTCGCCACCGAGAATCTGTATATTCACAGTAAGGATTGCTACAGGGATAAACCCAGTCATCCACCAACACCTTTACTCTGTGGATCCAGAGAAGTGTTTATTGCAAAATGGTACCTGTTGTGTTTTGATGTAGACAGGAGTTCAGTTCATGAATCAGAATCACAGAATGGTGTAAGTTGGAAACAACCTTAAAGCTCATCCAGTTCCAACCCCCCTGCCATGAGCAGGGACACCTTTCGCTAGACCAGGTTGCTAGAAAAGACACCTCAAAAAATAAATTGACATTATTTCCAAGTTACTGTCTATACTGAGGACACAGTGAAGTAATTGCTCAGTGAGTACCAAAATTGCTTCCTTTGAACCAGCACAGAGGTTGCGCATCTATTTTCTCTATGGAGTAGATTTACTAAACCTTGCAGCTAACAGCAGTGATAAAATCTTCAGCACCTCCTGACCAGATTTAACAGTACAGATCCAGGACTAGGGAGGCCTCTATTTCAACTGTTTTGGAGGCACAAGGAAGACCTCTTCTCCCTTCTCCACCCAGCCTTCCAGGTCTCAGGCTAACCTACACTGAGGTCAGTGGTCAGTTTTTCCTTGCTGGCAAGGGAGTCAAGCAAGCCTTGCAACTAATTTGGAAGAGAAGAGGCTTTGGTGGCAAGGCCAGGGAACGCTTTGCAGTTGTCCACCCATTTCTTGTACTGTGGGCAGTTCTGTAGAGGACACCTTCCAAGGCAGCCGGTCATAAGAACCAACAAACATAGGCTGTAAGGTGTGTGCCTCTGCTGTGAGTGGGGGTGGGCATTTCAAAGTGGCTTTCTGCTAGTGCTTACTGATCTGGTTTGGATTTTAATATACTCAGACCTACCCTGTTTCCACAGAAGAGCCATTTAAAGTGTCATACACACACACACACACACGCACACACACTCCCACTTCCCCTCCCCTCCAAATTTTAAAGTATGTTTATAAATGAATAAATTATTAGTTTTCCTAAGGCATATAACAGTGCACTTTAGGTTAATGAGAGGTAGACCCTTACTGTTTGCTGTACTGAATGTAAGAGCTGAACGAGGCCACCTCCTTTTAGGCTGCATTTCTACCCTTAGCAGTGCTTCTAAGCCTGAGTGTCATTTCATGTATCTCTGCCAACATTAGATTTAAAATTGCCTTTTGACTATTCTGTTCTGCACAGAACAAACTGTTAGCAAATCCCTTTGCTAGGAAAGCATCTTTCAGGTAGTCTGGGAGTTTATTCTTCAATTTAAGTGCAGTCTCATTGTCTTTCCCAACTTTTGTAAAGAAAACTGGAGACTAGATTAAAAATTAACCTTTTCCATTTCTTTTTCCATCTGCCTCTCACAGTAGGGGCTTATATAAACTGAGATTTAATTCCAACAAAACTTGTAAATATTTTTATTGGTATTTGACAAAAAGATTCATCTTAACCTATATAAATATTCTTGCAACAAGAATTACTCTTGAATAAACAGTGGCCTCCCCCTGTGCTCCCTGTACTGCTGGAAGGATGGAATGACTCTGCTGCTTAAGTTGGTTAAGTATGTTTCCTGCAATTTCTTTTCCACAGTGATTACCCAGACTGCTCTGTCAAGGACTTTTCCTTTCCCTGCATTCTCCCTCTACTGTGATTTCTGTCTGTTAAGAAGCTTGCAGCAAGCAAAACTGCTTAACAAATAATCAATAGGGGTAATGGTCATGGGGTATCCTGAAATTAAAAGTAATATTTTGAACTATTAATAGATTTTGGCCATTTTAAAAGCAAGCTCTGTCCCACTCTTTTATATATATATTTTTTTAGTCTCAGTCTTCTGATTTTTTGTTTCCTGGGACATGTAGGTGACTCCTTCCCTGCCCAGAGCTCTACACTTGCCTAACAGAAGAGACACCATCAGAAGGGTGAATTATGAAAAGTCAGCATGGGGTCTACCTTCCCCCACAGAGGGCTGTTTGCTAAGGGTTGGGAGTATAGGCAGCACCCCACGCTCTATGATCCTCCTCCACTGTCTCCTCTTCAAGCTCCTTTTCTGTTTGCAAGCTAAATAGCAAAGACACTGGCTTTTGGGAGGCCAGGCCAGAAGGGCTGCTCCCTGGGGAGCAGGGAAATCTTCCGCTTCCTCTCCAGTTACCAGTGTAATGTGGAAATGGGCTCCTTTGCACCGAAAAAGGAGGTGGGGGGATTGAGTGACAGTCCTTTCCAACTGCTCAGTCAGGTCAGTCTGATCAAGCTGACAAAGAAGGAATGTTGTGAGGGAAGAAAATCTTAGTATTTCTGCTGTGTTCTGGGAGCCACATGCCAGAAAAGGTAGTGCCTACCTCAGAGGTCTTGCAGCTAATGAAAGGTTATACACAGTGATGGCTTTGTTTACTGTGAAGAGTTCAAGAAGTCAGAAATGCCACAATTTTAGTTGTCCACAGCTACCTGTGCTATTCTGTGAGGTGCAAGGGAGGCTGAGCACTGCCAGAAAGAGAAAATTCCCTCTTCTATTGTGATCCTCCATTCCTTGAACATCTTCCCCTTGGTAGCATTTCAGTGGCACTGAAAGAGGCTGCTTGCTTCTCCCAAGATTCAGCTCAGCTCTGTTGCTCGAGGAGAACATCAGTAAGTACCAATTAATGTTCCAGCTAGGAACCCAGGACCAAGTAAGACTCATATATTCAAAGGAAAAGTATCAGTGCTGTCTTTAGTAGCTCATTTTCACTCATTTTTGCTTACTGCAGCTGACGGCTTGTAGCTCAGGAGTCTTCCAAACCTGTGGGCAGACAGCATCACTGTGTTTTGTGGAGTTACATGTGAAGCCCAACAGCTCATTTTATATTTGCATATACATACTCCTTTGTGGCTAAACCAGGTTTTGAACATACATTATCAGGAGCATTTCCATCCCTTTCTAAAGCAGTGTGACTTACAGCCTGCTTCAGCAGAGGGCCTGGCTTGGAGCAGCATTGCCATGCTGGGAACTGCTGTCTGCATGTATGCAAAGCTTCAGGCTCGACTTCTGCCTAATCTGTGTCTGTGTCAAGGAGTGTTCTTTGAACAGTCTATGCTACCCAGCGGGCTATGATGTTCCAGCTCGACATCCAGGTGTACCCTGCACTTTGTATTTTACCTACATGGATTCTTATTCTGGTGCTCTCCACAGCATTTCTGGATAAGCAAGCCCAGTGCTACGTAGAAGCATTATGCTAATGGTGTGTCTGTTCCCTCCAAAAGATTTCCTAATGTCAGTATTTGTCCATAGTAGGAATGCTTAATGCCTCTTGAAAGACTGGGCCAATAAGTGGTTAAGTGCGGATTTTGAGTTCTGCATTCAGGAGGTTCTGCCAAATCCCAGCTGATGCATCTAATTTGCTAAAGAATGTGGCTTCTGCTCTTTCAGCAAAGATTTCATTCCTCATGGGCAGCGGGAAACTTGCCCTTTTTATGTTATTGTTCACCAGCTTAGTATTAAGTCTGAGACAGACAGCTTTGTACTAAGGAGAGAAGCCTTTCTGTTGGTCCCTACCTTCTTCATTCTCTTGTAGTACGTGAATATGTGTGTTCTCGAGTCATTTGGCCCTTATTTAGCCCCTTCTCACATGTGAGGAACGCTTTGCATGCATTAGGCTGCAAGTAGATCTTAGGCACTGGGAGGAAACCACCCATTGAGTGTAAACACGTTTTCCAAACAGGTGGCTTCCTCATTTACACCCGGTGGGAGCTCCTTAGCAATTCTTGCTCCACAGGAAGAGTGCGATCTGTCTAGAGAGGGTCAAGTATCTTGTAAATGCCCAAGTCCAGCAGCACTGTCACAAACTCATGTTTCAATGTTTTCTCTGTCTCCTTTTCACTTCTGTTTCACACTTGTGCAATACTAAAGTCTACTCCTCACTCCAGAAGCTCAGTCTTAGGCTGTTCATGCTAGCATCCTTCTGTAAAATCTGTTCTGCCAGGTTCTTCCCTACTAGCTAAAATCTCTTGTTGTTTTTTTTTAATTTGAAAAGCAGAGGTCTACCTGTAACCTGTTTTCTGTTTCCTTGTGCTTTTTTGAGAAACTGAGGGAAAGACAATGGCTTTAAAATAATCAAAAGAAAAATTGTTAGAAAGGGTCAGCCTAGAAGGAGTTTAAAGTCTGCCCCAAGAAGATGACTCATTTTGTGACATGATGTTCCTCACAAGCTTGAGAGTTAACATCCTCAAAAGAATCTGCATTTTAAATTAGGTTTTGTACATAGTATTGCCTAGAGAAAGCAAATCTCCTGAGGTTGCCCAACATGCAGCTTCCAGGGAATTATTTTTTCAGTGTGCACTTCTGCAGGTTTTTTGGTTTGGTTTTGTTTTTAAATTTGTCCCATATTATTTAATCTGTTCCTCTTCTCTCCCCCGCTACTCCATGAGCCATTTTTCTTTGTCTTCCTCTAAGTTCCCTGCTCAAGTTTACCCTTTGTTTTCCCCATCAAGCTTTTAGTTCTGCCTCCCCTTCTTATCTGTTTAATAGCACAAGACTGGTTTTTGGTATTGTCACAGTTTGCAGGAAGTCACTGTAGACATGATGGCTTTCTGTGGTCTGTATACACCTGGCAGATGAAAATAGTATGAAATATTTGTTGTCATAATAGATTTTTTTTTAACCCATCATGGGACAGATGAAGGCTGGAGGATCTCAGCTATAATCTCACTAATGTGGTGGCACCATCCATGTGATAAATTTGGCCATTCCTCCTTCACTCTGCCCACTAATCAACCTCAACCAGGACTTCAGTGTTACAAGCGATGAAGCAGCTTCACTGGATCAAGTTTGTAGTGTGTTTTTATCACAGATGGCTAAAACAAAACTAAAAAAGTAGGACTTTTCTATTGTTAAATTGCCAGTAGCATGTAGTTTCCTACACCTTGAGGATTTGTCTCTGGCAATAGACAGCAGGTATATGAGCCCTTGCATTCTTGCAGATGAAAAAGCAATTTTAAGTGATTTTTTGGGGTGTGACTTTTAAGCTGTATTTAAGATACCTTCTCTTGCCCTTCATGTCATGTGAAACTGGTCTCATTTGAAGACAGCTTCACTGTTCCCACAGAGAGATGCATAGAACAAAAACAGTTAAAGCCTCTTAGGACAGTTCTGGAATAGTTACTCCATGCATCACAAACTACACAATGCACATGGATGTATAGTAAAATTGAATGCATGTGGTTGCTCTGAGACAGTATCTGCCCCATTCATCTTACCACATGGGGGTTGCTAGCTCAGGATCAGGAAACATATCTCTGTT
>JBCJKH010024208.1:0-14575 GCA_039877255.1 Loriculus beryllinus | reverse complement strand
CAGACTTGTAATTTTGAAATGAGAAACAGTAGCGAAAGTCGTATTGGACACCAGCCACTATAAACTGTCAATTTTTCTCAATAAATATACAAACTGTCAATTTATTCTCAATAAATATGCAACTCTTCAAATAGCCAAACCTCAAAAGTTTTGGATGTCTTGATTTTCTCAAGACAAAAAGTTGGGTAGTGTTGCACCAAATAGCCATTGATTCCTTTCACTTAATACCACTTTTCACTTACAGATCCTTTGAGCTCCCCCAACCACCATTTTCTTCATCATGTCACAATAGGTACCTTGCAATTATTTTACCCTTTTACAAGAATTAGAGGTTTGATAATCCAGAAGTAGTTTTCTACTTAATTATTTTTTCTAGGGCTGAAACAAATTGTTCTACTAAAATGTCATAAGTTGCTCTTCTCAAACCGGCATTCTTTTTCAGACTTCAGAATGGTATCAAACTACATGAGATCTGAAAATAGTTGAAATAACAGCAGACCTGCAGAATGAGATAGATTTCAGGAAACAACGTAATTCTTGCAACAGGAAGAAAGGAATAGTGGTACTTAGAAGAGGCTCTCCAAGCTGGAAAACATATTCATATTTTGGGTTCAGGTTTTGGCTGTGATTCAGATTGATATTTTTATACTTTCCCATTCAGTTTGTATACCTTCCTTCATGTTATTTTTAAAACACACTGGCAGGTCTCAAAAATATATATGTATAAAGATCTGTTTTAATATTTTGCAGCCTAATTTACAAAGATGCAGAGTACTCACAGCTTTCATAGAACCTAATGGGACTTGTGGAAATTCAGTATCTTTGAAAATCAGGCCATTAATTTTGAAAATGTGCATTAATTACTCTCTAGGCTGTAATAGCTCACTTGATATTACTGTAATGTACATTCTTTTGAAAAAGTGTATTTTTCACCTGGTACACTGTGCTTGCTCCTAAAGAGCAGTCATATCTTATCATGTAAAAGGTTCTTTATAACTGATCCGATTATTGACCTGTGGCATTGACCTTAATGAAATGTAATATTTCGAAAGGCATGGTATAATCCATTGTATTAATCTGGTTGACAGCCATATTCTTGAAGGCCTCATGCTAGCATTAGCTATAGAATTTATCAAAATTGTTACTTGATCAAACACAAACCAATGTATTCCCACTAAATAATGATTTCTGTGGCTTAAATTTCAATTTTCTAAATTAAAACTAGTCTAGAGTATGCTGCAATGATTGCAGAATTTTCCAAACCTCACAGCTGTTTTCAAAGACATTCTGTGTTGGTAGATTTTCAGATCTCATTAAAACATTTTTCTTCTAGAGCGAGACCTGACACACCATGTTTATATGTTCTTAGTACTTGCAGATTAAGGAAAACTGATAACAGTCTTAACTGTAGATTTTAACAATAATTGCTATTTGCAAATAGCAAAAGCCTATCAGGTAAGCACTCCTGCACTTCCTCTTGGAATCATTTTGGTTAGGATCCTTTGCACCAAATGCAGTTCCTAGGATAAGTGTTATCTTTTCTATAAGTCTATATAAAATCCCTTTTTTTTAAGTAGTGTCACTCTCAGCTGCTGCATTCTGTGCAATTTAGTGCTGTTAGATGCTTTCATGTCATATGGTTATAGCTGGGTAGATTAATAGGAACTTCTATATGGAAATTTCTTTCCTGTTATTGTTCTCCCTGAGCAGTTGATGGCTAAGTTAATTCTCTTTAGTTTTGTCATGCACTAAAGCACACATTGCCAAGCTATGATAAGCTTTACACAGGGAAAAAAAAAGCTCTTGTGTCCATCAAAGTCTTAAACTTGCATTTTAAACTTTGGCCTGACCTGATGTGCCATTCAAAAAGCTTCAAAAGATTATTTTTATAAGAAAGGTTCAATATGTCCCGAGGCTATCGGTTTTGAGTTAAACTGGGTGAAGTAGAAATATTTTACTCATCAGCTTTGCAGTCACAGAGTTTGCCTCAGCTAGAACAAAACTACTGAGGCATTTAGAGAAAATTAACCCCCCATCCTGGCAGCCAGATGTGACTGGTTTCTGATGAATGCGCATGAGTGGGCTGAAAAACCAAGAGACTGTGAAATTCCTGTCAGGCCTGTACAGCGCAGAATGGGCTATTGACTGCTTTCTATATTTCCCTCCATCATTCTTCTTGAACGCTGCCATTAATTTCCTCTCCTACTCTGACTTGGGAATTTAATTCTTTTTTCCTTGTTTTTTTCTTTTTCCCTTCCTCCCTTTCACCTTCTTGCCTCTTCTCCTTGCCTTGACCCCCCACTGGCATCGTTGGCGTTGCTGTCCCAGCTTTGGGCACTGCAGAAGCGGCTGCGCGGGGTGCTGGCAGCACAGCGGAGGCAGCACGGCCTCTCCAACCAGGCTGGGCTGGCGAGGATCCAGGCAGCCTCTCAGGAGAATGCTCAGAAAATATTAGCTGTGCAGGTAGGTGATTGCAGGGAAGTCGGAAAGATCATTCTGATCTAGATTGAAAAGCAAATGATGGGTAGTGTGATGAAGCATTAAAACCATATCCCATCAGAGTTTTATAAATTTTTAACCTCTTTAATAAACTGGAATTGCATGAAGGATGAATTCAGTAAGTTAGCACATATACCATGTGTAGATTGAAAAAAAAGGGGAGATTAGATTTATTTCTCACAAACCTTGGAAAAGATTATTATAAATACATTGGGCATAAATATTAGAAACATAGAGCGGCATTACTATTGCTACTCAGTTGTTTTAGAAGATGCTGTTTTGTCCTGGATTGTGCAAATATTGTTTCCATGGTAAACAATATTGACATTTTCACTGTATTTGTATTTAATTTCTTTAACAGGAGACTATATTTTAGAAGACTTGCACCTTCCTAACTCAATTATATGATGAATTTCCCTTATTTGTAAAAGCACCACTGGGGTGTTATGAGATTTAAAAATGGTTTCCAAAGAGGATGGTTTCTCATTTTATGACTTGTTTCCCAGATATATGTATTTACTATGGAAAATGACTACTACACAGCATAGTTTGAACATTCGTTTTCTTTTTTGTCTTGTGCTATGGTGTCTTACTCATATTTCTGTAAAGCCACTGCTTTCAATCTCTTCCCATAGTTGATGGCCATAACCAGATGGTGTTTGTGAAGGGTTTTTAAAAGGCTTAAATGAAAAATTTCTGCAGACTTACTCATTGCAAAAGAAGTTATGCTGCTGATGCAGCTTAAGTGCAGCATATTCTGACAAACCTTGTTTTCTGATTTTTAACAGTCAGGCTTTGTGGTGTGAGTATGGAAACAATTTTATTGCATTTTAATATTAGGTAATTACACTTCATAGTTAATATCCAATGCATTAAAATAAAATCTAACTTGAGTAAGTTCTAGACTCCCATTAAACAGCATCAGCATCATGATCTGATTTCAGTATCTCAGTAAGAGGATTTTAAATTTAAAATTCCCAATTTCCATAAATGTTCTATTTCTGTAAAAGATGCAGAAAATCCTTGCCATACTAAAATGAGAAAGCCAAGAAAAATAATTAAGATTAAAATGTTAATAATATTTTATACTTTATTAATGGTTTTAATACTCTTAAATTTATAGATTTACAAAATTTTCATTTTTATTCTTTTTTATTACTATCGCACTGATCTGTGTACCAGTGAGAGCAGGTAAGTCAGGAACTACACTTATTTTCATTCAAGTTTCTCATTTAGCACTGAAAAAAATGGAAAAGCTCCTTCTTGATTTTTTTCAAGCTGGCATGATTTCTGTTCTCTCCTGTGTTCAACTACTGCAATAGTGAGTGAAGAACAGAGGTGATCGATGTGCAGCCTACAGCTCATGAATAATAACAGCAGTGACATAGAAGCCACAGGTGGCAGCTGGTTTCTTTACACATGAATCTTTACATTAATCTAATGCTACATGGTATTTTAATAGCTGTACAGTGAACCTTATATACAATTGAACTCTCATGTCAATAAGTATTCTACGTTACAACAAATGAGATTTGAGGAAACCTTCACCTTAGCATAAATTTTTCCATGCATGCTGTTAATGCTAAGAAGCTGTGTCTGTAAATCTTGTCACCCTAAAAAACCTAAGAAATTAGAAATGGCCTAAAGTAAGCTTTTAGAGCCAAGTCCCAGCAACACTTGGTGGTACTCAGATCTGAGTAGCTCAGACCTACCAAAGACAACATTTTTTTCAGTCTGGAAAACATTCTGTTCCCTATCCACTTTCATTATCCACAACATCCTTTCCTGATGTTCTGATGCTTTTCTGGTGTTCTATTACTCTTGCTATGCTTTCATGCATTTTGACTGATAATTATTTACAATTAAAATAGTGAAAAAAGTAAAATATATAAAATTCAAATGGAAACTATTCCAGGTAAGATCAATTGCCAAGTTGTATAGCAGAGAATTTCCCTCCAGCAATATATTTGTATATTTTAGAGGTGTTGGCAGTGATTTGTTTAGATATATGGACTGGTGTCTTTGTCTGTATTACTGTCAGATTGATCCATCCTTCTGTCAATTAAGTTCCTATATTGATGACATACAACATAGTGGCATGCACTTCGAAAATAAAATCTAACAGCCATTCTTTTTCTCTCAGCAAGAAATACCCCAAGTTTGTTGTTTCTAGTGTCCATCTCACCATTGACATGTGAGGATGAGATCCTGCTGTGCTGAGCAGTGTGCAGGTGTGCACCAAAACAGTGATTCCCACTCATAAGAGCTTACATCCCAGCAGCTATCTTGACTAGAGCAAACAGGAGCAGGTGAATCACAGAGGAAGAGTGAATTAGAAGAGGCAGTAGACACAGTACATTTGCTGCCTAAGTGTTTTCTGATATTTTACAGAAACCATGACCAGGGTGAGATCCAAAGAGAGACTTAGAAGTAGTTAATGGAAGAGGATTTGGACTTTTTACCAGCTACTTTTAACTAGCAGCACTTCACAGTTTTACATAGCAGCAGTGTTTGGGGACAATTATGATGTAAAAATAGAGTGCCTCAGACTGGAAGATGGCTTTGCCTAGTATCTTATCATTACCAGTCTACACTATTAAGCCTATTTTTAAAAGTCTAGACTTGCCTTCCAATCATTTCCAGTGATGGAGTAGGTGATAGTGCTTGTAAGATTTGTGTTTGTGAAGAAACAACTCTGCCTGTAATACGAAGGTGACATTGCCAAAGCATTAGTGAGGAGGAAGTTTCCAGTAGCCAGTATTGGTGGAGTTAGTCATCAGCATTAGTAAACACCAAAAAAAAGCAAAACTTTAGGTGGGGTCCCACTTAACATTAAAAAGAAAAATGCTTTTGTTAATGATAAATTGGGAGAAAAAAAAAATGCTGCTTGCAGTGATGCCAAGCTTCCTTTGGTATCTGGTGCTTCAAATTCATTTCAGAAAAAACTATATGATTTACCAGTCCTAATTTCTGTAAGATCCAAAATTGGTACCATGCCAAAGATTTGCCATTGGTCATCCACCCTACTAGTTAAGCAAGGCTTTGAGCGCATTCTCAACTTCAGGCTTCCTTCCCTGTCACATTAACATGTGCCCTTGGGCTGAGTGTGCCCATTTGCTGAGCTGGCTGGCTTTGGTGACTGGGAGTGCTCAGGCTTAGTGCAATGTAGGCAGGGTGTCCCCTGTAGCACATGGCTAATGTTCATGTCCTTTTTTGGGGATGCTGCTGTCCCCCAGAAGCAGAAGCCTGACCATGAGAGGCTGCCTCATGCCATCTCTTAAATATCGTAGAGCCAGATTCTCTGCTTTGTCAAAGGTAGCAATGGCAAAGAGTCCCTCGTTTGCCTCCTCAGCTCTCTGCTCAGCCTTAGCACCAGCTGTACACATTTTTGGTCTGCCTGACCCTACTCAACAGCAGTGCACTTTACCAGGGAATCATAACCAGAACATGCTGCCCTTTAAATGCTCCTCCCTTTGGCTCTCTATTCGGAGAAAGAAGACCAAAACCCATTTGTCAATATATAGCAGAAGTATGCACATGCTTCCTGAGCTCTCACTGTGGTCATGTGACTGAAGACATGTCAAAATTATCCAAAGCACCAACAATATGAGGGTGAACCACAAAAGCAGAATTATGCCTGTCAGCCTCTAGTAAATACTAGCTTTTCCCATTTTCTTGTTAAGGGTCATTAGTCTGTACTGTATGCGGTGACATTAATAAGGTTTGGGTTTTTTGAAATGCCATTTTAATTTTTATTATATTCTTTTTATTTCAATTGAACTTTTAAATATACATATTCCCTGGGTTTTATCATGATCCTTGTGGCAATTTAGCTTTTTCAAACATTTAATATTTGCATTGGAAATTGTAATGACCAACTGATTACTCAGCGTCCATGTGTTCTGTGAATATACTTCTCACAGGAAAAAAATGAAATTTTAAATTGGAGCATTTCAATTGTGATGTTAAAAAGGATAAGAGATTCTTCCAAAGTAGTAGCAAAGCACAAATATTTTGTCAATCAGCTCAAATGCTAGATCAGAGAACAATGGCTGAAATAAGTTATACATTCAGTTTTGTCTCTTCATCTGTTTCATTTTTCATAGAGCAAAGTGCAGGACTGTTTTTTGGGCAAGACTATTTCATCTTCTTGTGGTTTACCTTTCTTCTAACCCATTTCAAGTTTTTAAAATCCTTTACTTCAGTCCAATTGCAACCAGGGGCAGAATTTGAGAGATTAGAATTTCAGTGCATGAAGTGCATTAGAAGTACATTAGAAGTGCATGAGCACTGCTCTGCTTTTCTTTCATTCCTGGCAGTTTGCATACATGCTCTGAAAAGAGACTTTGTTTTTATCCTAGTAGTCAAAGTTCTATGAGTTCTGACACTTGCTCTTCACCTAAGCTTAATTATCTTTATAGTCAAAGAACATCCTATGTGGTATGAGAGGAGCAAAGTCTATTTCTGAAGTTAGTGACAACTTTCCTTCAAACGAAAGCTTCACAGAGATCTCTTGACTTGAAGAAACGGGGCAGCAATGTGGAGAAAATTTCACTGTCACAGTGCAGACCATGTTCTGTAGTTTGCTTGAAGGATTTCAGGCTTCAAAAATCCTTCTACAATTACAAAATACATTTTTAACTCAGCAGAAAGTAATAAAAATAATCTCTTGAATTTAGGTAAAACCTTTCTTCCACAAGTGTACAGGCAAGTTATTTGTTATGTTAATGGCTTTTGTTTTCCCAATAATGTTTTGCAGTTTCAATAACTTGGCTCTTGAGTAAGTTCAATTAGCTATCTAATTGCAAAAATGATATATGATGGCAGGTGTAGCTTTATTTGGGACTGTGGCTGCACATTAATCCTGACAGTCTTCAATTTAGTCTATCCTTTTAGATGATTTATCTTGACTATATTTATGCTAGAACTGTTTTGGGGGCCAATTCGCTAACAGAAAAGATAACATCATTGCCACCCTTGTTGTAACTTTAAAGCATTGCATGTATACTTTTAATGATGGTGGAATGACCAAAGTGCCTTTTTTTATAAATAAAAGATTATTGGCTTAGTTTTTAATACCTCTGCACCTTTAATGGCCATTCCAGACAGTGTAAAGGGATATAAAATAGATCATCAGAATTTAGAGTTTGGAGACTTCATAGTTTGTGGCAGTTTTACCTGTTTTCATCTGGTGAAAATTTCTACATAAGGCACAAAGGAATGAAACATTAACCCCCAGACTGTCACTTTGACTGCAGAATGCTGTGGTTATTTATACATTTTCCACAGTTTTATTCACATTGATTAATTAACCTGAAACCTTTACAAAACTTTTTGGCAAAGCTGCTGTAGTGCAAAATAATTCCACTGTACTGAACTACACCAGTTTACACTAGAAAACAGTTCTGATCAAATTTGCATTGTCTTTATCTGAGGAGTTTTGCAGAGATCACCAGAGAAAAGGCTGTTCTTTGCTAGGGCATTGAAACTTTGCTGAATCTACTGCAGGCATCTCAGTGGGTACTGCATCTTACCAGAGGCAACGTTTTACTGACTGCAAAATCTGTGGATTTCATGGCACCCTGTTCTAGCTGATCTTTAAGAGCAGGTGCAGTTCCACTTTGGCCAGGACCAACCATGATTCGACCATGAACCAACCCTGTATTACAAGCAGGGTTTGCTCATTTGCTTTCTGAAAGCTGCTCGTTTGTAACTTGTTTCTTAGCTGTCAGATGGTAGTCAATTTAAGTACATCTTTTGTTCTCTAACTTATTAACACAGGTGTGTTATGGTGTCCCCCAGGGCTGATGCACTTCCAAATCTGTATGCCTTCTCTTTTATTTTTCTCTGTTATGGGCTGAGTTATCACCATTTATGCTGATTACACTCAGTTGTGTCTTTTTTGCCTGCTGATTTCACTTTAGCAGTCTTGCTGTTTCTGCCTTGTCTTGGAGACATATGAGGATGGATGACAGATAACTTTACTTAAGGGGACATGGCTGCACACCTTTTAATTAGTTTTAAGCTTTTGTATTTATTCACATTTATTCATAGTAACCATTTAAAATGTTGTACTTAAATTTTTCTGGTTTTATTATTAATTTATAAAGTATTTATTTGGTACAGTTAAAGGGTAATTGAAATCAGGTATCCTTTGCTTAAAGAATTTGTTTGAAAAGTTGTTTCTTTGTGAATCGGTTTCTATAGAAACATTGAAATCAGCATCCAGTATATAGTTCCTAAAAATATATGGCTTTCCTCTCAAAAGTTTATGACTTTTGAATAATAACAGCAGGAATTTTTCAAAATATGATCTGACATTTAATATCAATCCCTAAAGTGATTCTTTTTGTCTACATTTTTCTAGATGGAATTTATGACCCTGACTAGCATTCACAAAAATCTTTGAATCTACTTATCATGTAGTTGTACTGGTAATTACAGCTGCCATGGAATAGATACACAGAATATTCATGACCGTTTATTTTGTTGCTTCATGATGAGAGAGACCTTTCTAGCGCAAGAGTGGAAACTAATCTCAAAATATGCTAAATTCATAGAAAAAATTGGAACCTGATTTATTTCTTCGCCTCATTTTCATTGTCTGTGATTTTGCTTATGACATGGCCAATCTCTGATATCTTTATTGTGACATAATTTCCTTTAGCATTTTTAAAGTAATATGTATATATAATTGGGCACAATTCAGTTGCATTTAGGTTTTATGTCACTTATGCCTTAACGTACCAAGCTTCGAATAAACCCTACTTTTCAAAGCATCATGTCCAAAGGCTAATATAACCACAAACATTGCACAGGAACACCTATAGTGTCCTTAACTGTCATAATTCTTCTATGGCTTCACTTGAAAGTTTCACTATGTGTAGCAAATGTGATATGAATCAAATTGTTCAGACATGTGCCTGCCATCTAAAAGTTCTAGTGTATAGTAAGAAAATAAGATAAAGAGTTTTACTAGTTGCCTGTCAATGAGGGAGGCGAAAAAACTGTCTTTGCAAATAAACAGATTTGTCTCATATTTTTAAGATTAACCTGTCCAGGATTATTGTGGTGATAAATTATTTAGTTTGCTTGCAGGTGAACATTTTCAATGTACAATTTTTGTGCAGAAATACATATCAGTACTTTGAGCACTAAAAATTATGATCTAAGAGAAAAGAGAAGGATGGCATTTAATCCAAGAGGCTTAGTTTTAAATGTCTTTTAAAAGAAGAATTCCTAAGAGCTACATTTCACCATTACTTACTGTAATCTATTCTTGCATATTACCAAAACTGTTGTAGTACTAATAGTACTAATTACCAGAATAGTAATAGTACTAATTACCCACTTTCTTGCATTTTATAACGTGCACACACAGAAATGTCTTATAAATTTAAAATATGCTGAGTAATAAAAATGTATAGTTTGGGGCTTTTAATAGTGAAAGACAAGTTTACAGAATTAAATGTTCACTACTCACAACTTGATATCTGGCTTTAACAGATGATAAGATTACTGAACAAACTTCATTTCTCATTGAGCAAAAATTATTCTCCCATTGAAGATAAATAGAATCCAGAAATACAGACTATGAATTCATGCTCTTTACACCTGTAATTCTGCTAGCTTAACATCTTTGGGTCAAACACTCAAAAGTCTATGGGGAACTGGCAAGTTTATTATCTCTACTGCTTTTATTGTCAGCAGGGCTACTCAAACCAATAGGTCTTAAATGACAAGAAGAGACAAATTGTGTGACTTCCAGCTTCTTAAAAATTGATCCACCGAGTCATGTCACAGCTGCAGCAATCTTTAAGCTTCAGATTATTCTCCATACTCCCTGACAGAAAGATTCAGAGTTTGAGACTTGATGGAATAAAAATGTGCTGAAACACTGTGTCATGAATTGAAAAATTATCAAAGAAGCATTAAAGTTTTCATGCTTGAGGCCTTTTCCAGAATCTGAAGACTACTGTATTTCTGTTTCTTGAGGTAACTTAGATTTTCTTTTTTTAGTTAAATAATTAAAATCTCTCTTGAAATGTTCACACAAAATAGGCTGAATTAAGTTCATAGAAATAACTACAATCCTAACATTTCTAAATTGAGTACATTGGTTTTGTAATCTTAAGGATTTTCTAAGGAATTTTTTACACTCTGAAATTTCCAAGGACATAAACCATATTAAATATTTTATTAATATTGACAATTTTACCATCAAAAGAATTAGTGCCAATACACTTATCTGGAACTTGAACTGATGTAGTAAATGACAACTGTAGTAGGCTGTTGTCTATTGCTTTTTCATTAATTTATTGCTCAGGCTTTTACCTAATCAAAGTCTCTCCAGCTCATGGTCTCTGCTTTTCCCAACTTTGTGCTGCATCTCATCCAAGAGGAATGTCAGACCTCTGTCCTGCACCTGATTCCCAGATTGCTGTCCCAGCTCCTTTTCCAATCAACAATCACCTTCTTCTACCTCCCAGCCTTTGAGACTTGACAAGACCAGTTTCTACCCTCACCTGAAAGAGAACTGACAGTTTTCCTTCTCTGCAGCACAGTTTTATCTCCTTGTAAGCCTTCTCCAAATCTAACTGTTGCTCCATTTTGTCTTTTGTTCTTTCATGTTCAAATCAAACAATTAGCTCCTTCTGCAGCATCTACTGGTCAAAATGAAAGCACAAGCGGGACACCTCTACCATTAGGGTGGTGAGGCACTGGAATGGGTTGCCCAAGGAAGTTGTGAGTGCTCCATCCCTGGCAGTGTTCAAGGCCAGGTTGGATGAAGCCTTACATGGCATGGTTTAGTTTGAGGTGTCCCTGCTTACGGCAGGAGGGTTGGAACTAGGTGATCTTAAGGTCCTTTCCAACCCTAAATAGTCCTGTTCTGTTCTGTTCTGTTCTGTTCTATTCTATTCTATTCTATTCTATTCTATTCTATTTCCCTCTAGACTCAACTTGAACCATAGCATTCCTTAGATACTCCTGCTGGAGAAGCCTTACCTCTTGCAAGGCTCAAGTTTATAAAAGGTGTAGTTTTCAGAGCTGTGGAGTTCAAATTTACATTTACCAGGGACACACAGGCTGTGTTTTCAGAGTCCTGTGGCTCTGAACTTTTGTTTGTAGCAGTATTTTAAATTTACCAAAGAAAGCGTTTGAGCCTAATGCCTAAATTTTGGATAAATGGTTAAAAAATAAAATCATGTAAAAGCAGATAAAGTAAATGCTTGGCAACTTTCTGAAGTTGATCCCAGCCCTACCTATAATTCAGGGAATCCTTCTTATTACAGAAAAATTAATTGAAGTGAATAATTAATTCAATTCCTCCTAGCAAAATTATAGGAACCCTTGATTCTCTTTACAGAGCTTAGCTGTCTAGGTTTGAGTAAGCTTATTATGAGTGTCTGAGACAATATGGGAAAGCACATACACAATCAAAATGTCACAGAGTATCTTATTTTGGTTTGTTGAAAAATTTGTGGGGTTTTTCTTCAAGAAAAGCTTAACCAGATCTCATCTGGAATGTTATTTTTCTAAATCATGTTTTGTCCTGATTGGAGCAATAGTACTAAAGAGCAGAAAAGCCATAGTTTTCGTAAGAAATGCTGGCTGAACAAGAGAGAACAATATGTGAATAAACATTATATTTCCACCAGCTGTGCTGATAAATACCTGTATAACAACAAAGCAAACAACCTTCTAAATAGCTCCATTTAATACAAAATGCTGGTTTTGAGACTTTTACACTAAAATAATGATACATATCTAAGTACTGTGTTCAAGCTTAAGGCCAAATTATAGGTAACATGGAGCTTTATGATGATGATTGTGTAGCTCATAAACCTTTCTTTTGAGATCTTGGCCAAATAAGACAAGCCTCTTGAAGGCTGATCATTCTGACCATAAAATTCCTTTGTAAGTAAAACTAGAAAGGTTTGCACGTGCTTACTCCTTCAGGAAGCAAATGACAATTTTGAATGACGAGAACAGCAATGAGCTGACAAGTACGATGGTTGCTCAGTTGTTATGTGTCAAAAAGAAAATGAAACTATACTTCATAGATTTGCTTTTCCAGCAATTGACAGAAGCCTTCAGTGTATAATTAAGAAAAGTTAAATAAAGCCCATTTTTAGGAAGACAAGATTAAGGATAGGACTTTTGAAGTTGTAATGTTGCCAAATGAGCAAATGCTTAGCTCTGGTTTTATAAGTAATAACTAAGAAATTAAATTTCTTTATCCAGTACAGCGAATAAAGAATCAGAGAAACAACATTTATAAATTAATGATTCAACCTTGCAACATCACTTTGGGCTATCTGAAGTTTAGTAACCTCCTTCTACCCATTTTAAACATATATCAAAGCACAGGTTTAATGATGAACTGTTTGCATGTTGTAAGCTCCTTTTTTGGCAGCTCTTCTGTTTTTGTCGTCACCTGAATTAATTATGGTAGTTCAGAACATCTCTAGTAAACATGCTGATATATCATAGATTATAAACTCATCTGCTGATTGTTGCAAAGTAGATTATTTAAAGACAGCAGTTTAAAAATTTAGACATTTAATTTAATTATCTTCTCCCAGAAGTACAAGAAGAAATCAGAATCTTAGTGTGAATAGCATTATACTTGCAAAAGAAAACTTACAGGAGCATTTTTGCCACAAACTCAATAATTTTAGTTATAATCACTAACTATGTTTTTGTTTTACAGAACCAGTATGATTTGGAAAAAGAATAAAATTGCTTTTAAAGTACAAAAATAATTATGAACCACTTGAAATGTAATGTCTGTATTTTATTTCTCATCAGAATTCATTAGTGTGTAACATCAATAATTTAGCCCATCATTTGCCAACACTGACTTGGCTCAGTAGTTCAATCATGTAACCCTGTAAACTCACTTTCCATTAAAATGAATGTTGCTGACAAAGGATAACTAAAGAGATACTTCATTTATTAGCTAAAGAGATACTTCATTTATCAACATTTTTAAATTAGGAGTTTGGGACCACAGACACTTAGCTGGATAAATTATACGAAGGAATCTTTGCATTAGGCCTAAAGATGTTTGTAGAATCAAATACAATGTTATCCAGAATTATAACTGCCTTTCATTTGTGTAACATGCAATTCACAGTATACTATTCCAGAAACCAACAGAGCCACCTGCAGAGAATCAAATGACCTACTGGAATGAAACCCTCACTGTCATGTGCAAAATTATAAAATGTATAATAGTTGTCCCCTCTTTTGATTGACTCAATCAAGCATTTCCCACGGAAAACTCCTTACAAGAAACTTCTCACAACAGGACTATAATCTCTCAGAGTTGCATCTGAGGTATTAAATGGTCTACATTATTTCACTGTGAGCAGCTTCTTCAAATCCAGTCATTATCTTCTCCAAATGCATCCTTTAAAAACATTCAGGTTTCAGATGTGGTGTCTTGGCTTGTTGATTCTCTGGCCTTTTTCCTACCCACTTATTCTTTCTTACAAGGATACTGGCTTCATTTTCTAAACTTCAGTCTTTTTTTTTTTTTTTTCTAACATACTGAAACTTGGACATAAACTTTTCTTTTTTTTTTTTTTGAAATAAATAGCTACCTGAAACACGTGAGGACACAGTTAAGAGTAAAATCAAAACCCTCACATCATGTCTTTTGCATGTGCCTGGGAAGATAGATCTGGAAACCAAATCCTTCCTGAGGACAAATCAGTAAACATCTGTCACAGGACTGACATAACATGGCTGTCATCTGACTGCATACTCTGGAGGGCTGCTGCTAGCAGTACAGAAGGAACCAATTAAGGACATAAGCAGAAAGCAAATAAAAATGTTACAGTGCCAGTCTGGTGCAAGCCACCACTTTCCTGTCCAATTCCCTTTACTATTTTCTGTCTATTAAGTAGAGTGTACATGGATTCTCTAGAAAATCTTCCCATCCTTTTCCTTTTCTCAAACTTTGAGTTGAAGGTATCCTGAAGACAAGAACCACTCCTCCTTCGAGAGATGTTCCAAATAAATCCTGTTATAGTCTCTGTACTCACAGGCTGTTATAAATACATTCTTA
>JBCJKH010024200.1:0-19768 GCA_039877255.1 Loriculus beryllinus | reverse complement strand
GTGAAAGAAGTGTGTTTCATCTGGAAAACTACTCTCAATTTTAATTACAGAGAGCTTAAGCCCTCAAAACATCTCTCCGACCAAAATAAGAGGAACTGCAACTATTGCCTGACTTCAGTACATAACAATTAATCAACCCTGGCTGAGCCAAAGTAGGTCCAGGTTGACTTGAAAGGTTAATGGATCTTCAAACTGCTTTAAAAAAAGACTTAGATGGTGTTTCAGGGCTGCAACGAAACATGAAACCAGGCCTCTTTGGTGTGGCTTTGGACTTGTTACAAACTTGCAGAGCTTGAAACTGCTTTTGATGATCAGCCGAACTTCCCATTCCTTAGTTTAATCCCATTTTTCGTGATTGCACTCCTCTGCCCCACCCTAAAGTGAATGATCTCTGTCACCAATCCACTGTGCTTTCTGTCATGCCCTTTCTGTTAGCTCATAGCAAAGGCTTGCACATCCAAGGCAATTTCCTCAAAGGTCAGTTATACAACCCTTCTAGCAAATTTTGCTGCTCTTTCCTAAGTTTTTTTTTCATATGACAATATCTTCCAGCTTTTGCACAGCTTTCTCAATTTTTTCTGCTTTGATTCAAAATGCAATGGAATGCCTCAGTATTCTCATTTGCTGAATACAGTGCCTTTCCAAGGTTTTAGATCATTGCTGGGGCTGATCAGGTATTACTCCTTTTTAAATTTCTTTTCCCCTCTGTATATCATGGCTCAATACCACTATTCCCTCAGCACGTTAGCTTGTAACTTCTACTTTGACTTTTATTGTGTAATTTTCTGCCAATATTTTATGTCTCCATCTCCCCAGCAGAGATTGTATTTCTCTTTGCTCACTGCTGTTTGCATCCCCTCCAAATTCATCTGCAAATTTAATTTGCTTGCTGCATGACCCTGTCACTTTTAAGAAACAGCAATGAAAAGATTAACCAAACATGCAAAGAGTTTAGCAGCTTAAATTATCCACTATCATGATTTAGTTCTGGTGCTTTCTATTCTGTTTATAAATGACTTCTCACAGAACAACAAGAACAACAAAAGGCAATTGCCAAGTATGGGAAAATCTTGGTTTTGTAAAATTAGCCAGGTCTAGTCAAGTCATTGGAATTTATTGATTTAGCTAAGGATATGACCTTTAAAATTCTTGCTACTTTGGACAGTTTTCAGAGCTACACAGTACTAATATGTAGACAAACTTCAGCTTTTGTGGAAATCGTTTACCCAACTATGGCTTTAATTTTTTGTCATGACTAAGATGCAGCTGACTGCTCATCTCAGATGGCATTGGTTTTATTTCTTTGCATTTTGTTCTTGTAATTTATCTATTACACTTCCATACAGCATTACAGATGGACTTTACTGATGCAGCTAGTACATGAGAACCACAAGAACTTTACTGATAACAGCTAGTACGTGAGAATCCAAGTAACAGCAGAATACCTGTATGACCTTGCAAGCATCCTGACTTTTGTCTATTCCAGTTTCTGTTCTTTAAAAAGGTAACAGTGGCAACCCTCCTACTTTGTCGGTATTAATATAAATGCTTATGGACTGCTTAAATACCAGTAACATGAGAATGGTAAAAGAAAACAGAAGATAATTAACACTGAGAATATTTATGGAAATGTATTTGTTGAGATGCCTTATTACTCTCAAAACAGATAATCATCTCCCACGCAGCATCCAGGCTATCACACTGTAATGCTATTATGCCTTGTGTGGAGAAAGGAACTCTTTACTTTTGCTCTCTTAGTAGGGCAACAACACCCAGCTCTTTGAAGGAGAAAACAAAGGATGTCAGGCTACATATCTGGGACAATAAACACCTCACACCATTCCACAGATGTAGAAAGTAATGAACAGAGACTTTGACTTGACCAAACTCTTCCATTGAATCAGACAATTCAGGATACCAGCCTCCCAAAACCTTGTTCTGACCTTCTCAATACAGAGATCAGTTAGTAAACTGGTTAATGCAAAATTATATCATGGCAGTCAGGGTGGACACAGAAAGGTGTAAATATATCACAAAAATGTCAGTGATGAGAGGAATTAAAACAGAAAAAGGTGTGGCTGTGACTGAGAAAAGCCTGATTACTTCTGTAGTTGATCACAGACCTAGTATGGTTGACATTGTACCAGACAATATTAATAGTGAAGTCCCTTGTTGGGACTGCTAGAGGATGGTGGGGAGTGTCAAACACCTCCAGGGAGGTTTCAAGTGCCCTGAACTCCAGACAATGTTGGTGGCGTGGGAGGAAGGTGCAGGGCCAAAACCTAACAGAATTAACTTTGCACAAGGTGTGAGAAGCAGCTGCTGCTCCAATTAGTGAGGTAAGCACGGAGGAGCTGCTTCTGACCTTTTTCTCTTGGAAACAGGCAGGTATGTGTAAAGTGATCACTTTTTGATCTCCAGAAAGATGTATCTGTGGAAAGATCAAATATAGACACATATGCCATTGCAATCAGCTGTGTCTAAAATGAACCAATATTGCCATGGTTCTACACAGCACATTTAACTGTTCATGAAATGCTGTCCCTTGCAACAGTTGTATTATCACAAAAGTGTCCCTCAGAAAGTTGTCACCAGTCAGAAAAACTTTCCTCAATGAGCAACAGGATCATGGTCACAATAGTAATCATAAATAGTATTGCAGATTAGTTCAAAGTGCAGATGATACTTTTCATACTTGAGTGAACAGCTGTCTTGATGTGCTTTACTCAGCCAGTCTTTTGAAGAGGAAAAGGATGTCAGTGACTCAGAAGACTGAACTCCATTTTCAAAAGAGATTAGGTATACACCATTCACTTGAGACTACTGGGGCTCAGTGCTCAGATGTGTCTTCTCTTTTAAAAATGGCCTTGAGTAATGAATAGTTAAAAACTGACCTGCTGCAGAGATAAAGAAAATTTGGTGGACTCAGCCTCATATATGGTGTGTAGTCCATCTGCAAGAGGAATGCATTAGTTCCAAATTCCTTCACTAACTTACATTTTGGTTGACCCTGAGGATGGGAGGGTTAACACTTAAAGCTGCCGTAACTGAGTCCCACTTGATTTTGTCTCTGAATTCTTCAGCTTCTTAGTGGGTCTGGCTCTTGTGAAAGCTTTAGCTTCAAAATATATGTGATGAAATTTCCGTATCTTGAGTAGTGGAAATGTTCAGGAGGGTCTTACCATCTCCAGAGGCATTCAGCACTCCACAGCAAACTACCTTAATAAATTCTTCTACAGGAACATATTGTCCAAATAATTGATTACTATTATGAAATACAGTGCAAATTTTCATATGCAACTATTGTGTACTTGCATCTTTCTGAATGTTCAGAATGCAGTGATATTTTTCTTGTTTGTACCTTTTCAATATCCTCTTAAGCACAGAGAAGAAGAGTTACATTTCTTCTCAACATGGTTATTAGGATGAGGGAATCAACAGGGTATTCTGCTACTTGTTGCTTTCTGTGAGTTTGTGAAAACAATGCTTAGCAAGCAATGAGAATAATTACACTGTCATCTCTGGCAAAAGCCTGAATAAGCTGTCAGCCACCACAAATGATTATTAGTTACTCGGTCTGAAGAACAAAAGCTGCTCTTAAATTTTTCAGAAAGTGCCAAATACTTCAAGCTGACTTACATAAATCATGTTGGGAATTACAATGCTGAATATGAAATTCGCCATTCGCTTTCCCTTCTATTCCAATTCCTCTTAGCAATGATTTAAAAGTAAATACTTAGGAAGTATCCCACAGTACTTCATTATTTTCACAAAACTTCATTATTTTCACAAAACATATTAAAAGACACTTTGCTCTTCAACTGCTTAGACTATTCAGAAACTGATTAAAATAAAGCAATATTTTTTAATCACCACAAAGAAAACAAAACTAAACAAAGCTTTCCAACATTATGTAAAGTGTTGAATCTGAAAAAAGCAGAAAGTATTCTGCCAGAGTCTATTGGGGATTCATTTTATTAATGGAAGTAATAGGTAAGCTTATTTATTTCTCCTAAATTTAGGCTTCTTGAGACCCCTAGATTAGACAGCACTAATGCTCTGTCAACACTGCAATAATAAGCAGGAATAAAACTGTTAAAATAAAGTAAAACAAACCTATAGTTGAAAGATCAAACAACTTTGTAATGCATGAGCTTTTTTTGTCCAGTGTGCCACAAATGTCAGCAATCTTTAAGTCAAACTTGTTTAGCGCAAATTAACAGCTGACTCTATATTAGCATCCATAATGCCTAATTGTCTCTCAGTTCAACTTCTTGTTCCTTTAACAATCTTCTTTGATTCTGTTGGATGTTTGCAATCACTTTTGAAAGCCTGGGTAGTATCTCTGAATAAGGGGAAACTACCGCTATGTAAAGGAACTAACTCAAAGAGATTTACATATCTTTCCACCTTCATGTCTAGTGCTTTTCTGAATTCCACATAGCAGTGTTTTCTGAGCACATTTAAAGACTGATTGAAGAGCCGTGTGCTTTCACCCCCTTTTTAATTAAATTGAGCAAGAACTCAACATCTAGAAGGGCACACAGAGCAGCACAGCACAATAGCAAAGCTGGTCCAAAGCTTCTCAGTGGACAAGGAAAAACACTTTCAGAAATATGTCAGCAGCCCTAGATGAGCCCAAAGGATACAAAATAGAAAAGGAATTGGGTGACACAGGAGGAAACAGGCATAAAACAGGGTGGATATCCCAGCAAGAAGATTGTGTCAGGCTGCTTATGTCCATTCTAGGTAGCTGCTTACTATTTGTGGCACAGGCACAAAGTGAGACAAGTAGCCTACCATTATGTCCAGCTGCTATTGAATCCCCAATCAAATTATAAGTTTGACATAAACTAAAAAGTCAAAAAGGGATACCTTTTGATGTGAATCCAGAAAAGGCGCTGGATCAATTCTTCTGGATTCACATCCTCTAAACTGTTCTACAACCACATGGCTTCTAAAGTATGTAGTAGGTACTGCACAGTAAGATGAATATACTGGTTCAGATGGAGATGTCATTATATCCAATATATACTGAAGACCCATTTAAGTCATGTGCCTTCATACACCTTACTGTTGGCTAGCTGTGTGCCAAGCTTACCTGACAGCCCATGGAAACAGAAACTGAGCTCAAGTACCTGCATTAATACTCTAGCACAATCAAATATCAGGCAAAAATGAAGTGGAAACAGTCACTGATTATGGTCTTCTCTATCTGTGTCTACTAACATTACTTCAGTTGATACTGGACTAGTGAGCATTCTTCTGTGCTGTGCTTTTATTCTGAAGTCACCATGAAATGATTGCTTATGCCTATTTGAGACCTAGACCCAGGCTCTAAATATAGTATTCTAGTCTGTACTTTCTACCGGAGTGTAAAAAGCATTGTGTCCATTTCTAGGACCATTCATCACACTTACTTGACTGCAAATAGTCCACAAAGTCAGCTAAAATGACCCTTTAAAGAAATTTACATATGGAAAATTTCAAGAAGAACCTTGAAGAACAAGAAATGTGTCTCAATCACCAGCTAAGTAGAAAAAGTTTGGTTTGAACAAAATTTGCTTTTTTACTTGAAATTAATACTTTAGATTTTAAGAATTTTTAATGAAAGAACACAAAAAGTCATGTGAAGGAATAAATTCTTGGGACATTTTTATACCATTCTTCAAAAAGCTAAAGAAAGAGCTATTGCTAATTGTGCTGGAATAGTTTCTACTAAAGTACATACAAATCTGTGCCCCAGAAGCCTGGGTTAGGTTAGTCTTCTTTTAGACAGGATACCTCTGTTGAAATCTCGCCTCTGAATGCAAGTCTTCTCTATAGGTAACTTACTCACTAGGCTATAGTGACTAAGCTATTTTTCTGTTTTGTGAATTCTATTGTGTAACTTCTGAAACATGTCCATAACACATCAGAATTATTTGCTTTGAAAATAAGAAAATGTAAACATTTTAATATTTTACATTTCCCTCACCTTATCAATTTATCAATTTAGCAACATACAAAAAAAAAAATTGCATATCTTCAATTTAGACAGGCACAAAGTTCTATTTTTGGCAATGAGCCATTTATCAAAAAAAATATAGTCAAGCCCTACAAACCAATTCACTTTTCAGATGACTTATACTCAAAATAGAGCCAAAGCCATAAACCAGCTGCAGTTTCCCAGTAATGTCCATTTGTCTTAGCTAGAATAGCTCTTTAGGCATATTCTGAGGTGCTGGACTTCATAGAGAGCCTGATAATTTCAAGTTGTGGACTGGAATTTCTCAACTTTCTACTTCTGAATCTCCTAGGTGAACCGTCTTGGAGGGACTCGCTGAAAACTGCAGTCCCACCAAGCATTTACATTTTGTTTCCAAATTCTGCACCCTGAAACAGTTCAGAAAAAGATAAAAATTGGTTCTGAAACATTTTTGCTTTTGAAGCCAAGAGGTAATCAACCTATAATTTGAATTTCAGACTAATTTAGCACCCTCCCCTCCAAATCCACATTAGCTTCAGAAAAATACTTCTAAAAATTTTCTTTCCATAAACAGGGTTCCTCCATGGACAAGAAAAATAGCTTATTTGAACTGATCTAATTCTGAGGTCCCTGGTCCTTCCTTTTTGTGCACATCATGACATTAAAGAGAGTCTGCAGGAACTCCAGTCATATTTTTCCCACCTCATCACCTGCTCCAACTTGTGTATTTTGCTAGTGCCACTTAGTTTTGAAACTAAGCAGACCAGTGATTACATGCAGCTGCATGTTGGCATGAATAATGCTTTCAGCTTTTGAGCTGAACATTGTCAAAGCTTTGCTCACCATCCTATGGACATGTGTGTCACACTGTGGGTTAGCCCTTCTGAGTACTGTAAGGCAATCTTCTGAATGACAGCTGTTTTATAATATTTTTACTGGTTTTAAAAACAAATAATTTATTGAGGGAAGACCAAATTGAACAAGAAGTCGTCTTTTAATACAGCACAGTCTGGGTTCTGAGATCCATCTGTGTTAAGTTCGTATTTATTTAGGTATGACAGTAATTGTATGGTAACTGAAAATCTTGGATTATATTTTTTTTTCCCCAAAGCATAACATTACTGCAAGCAGCAGTCTAGATTTAGGTGAACTCATACTGTGACAAACTGAGAATGGAGAAAACACATTTCTTGTCCATAAAAGGACAGATCACACATCCACAGAGGGTAGCTCTGATTTTGCTGCAGTTCCAAACTATGAAGTGGAGACTCTCTGCTGCTAAAAGGAGTTTTACTTAGAGTGAATAGAGGATTGTCCAATATTTTTTTAATTTTGTTTTGCCTTCTTAAGCAGAAAATGGTGGGGGATTTTATTTTTTTTTTCCTAAAGTGGAAAATTTTCGATTCAAGAGGTGTGATATTTCCACAATTTCTTCTGAGAAAAACAGAGAATCCATAGCATCACCAGCTGAGGAAGGGGATACTTCCCTCTGTGTCCAGTTCTGGGCTCCCCAGTGCAGGATAAACATGGACATACAGGAGTGAGTTCATAAAGATGATTAAGGAACTAGGGCATCTGTCATGTGAGGAGAGCCTGAGAAATCTTGGGCTGTTTAGCCAGAAGAGAAGTCTCAGGGTGACGTTGTCAAAGTATAGAAATACCTGATAGGTGGGAGTAAAAAAGATGGAACTAGGATCTTCTCTGGGATATCCCATGAAAGGATGAGAAGAAAAGGTGTGTTTTGAAAGAAAGCATTTGTTTCCATGATTTAGTATTTTACATTGAAAAATGATTTAATTTAAATGTAAATGCAAATAGAAAATATACAGTATCCACATGGAAAAATCCCACCTCCTTAGATGGATGCTCACAGTTCTCAACTTCACAAACAGGGTAGCAGAAAGATTTAATAAGAAATGACAAATGAGCTTCTAGAAGATGCTCAAAAGCTAGAATTACAAGGACACTACAGGAATCCATAGAAAGCAGTGGATGCCAAAGTACAGTACAACGGATAATAATTTTAGGTCCAGTTTTCAAAATCTTGATCTTGACTTCATTTTGATCTTTTTGAACAAGATTCTTCCACTGAGGAGAGAGAAGGGAGGGATGGAATGTGAGGGAGGGAAAAGGGGTAAATGGAGGGGAGGCGAAAAGAGGGGAAAGCAGAGGAGGAGAAAAGGAGTAGGGAAAAGGGGTGTCCTCCACTTGTCCTCCACATTCAATATTTCTGAATACTGTCAGTTTTGTTCCACTTTATATAAATGTATGAAGGAACTTCATTAAAAAACAGTAACAACATAAAAAAACCCAACAAAATAAGAAAATCCAAAACAAAAAAAAAAAACAACCACCAACACAAACAAACCAGAAACAGGCCCCAACCCTGCAAACAACTGGTACAAAATGGGCCATGGATCCATCTGTATTTCCTGCTTGCATTATAGAGGCTTTCTGAAGTTCAAAATATAAGAAACCACACTTTGCTGCTTGACTGCATCCTTTTCCTTCAAGGATGTATTCTATTATAACACCAGAGAGAGAAAGAGAAAGAATGAGCTATTGAAACATGATATATCTTTCCAAGTCTATGATAATGCTCTTAGGGTAAAGTCAAACACAAGCCATTTGATGAATAGGAATTTGATGGATCCAGGAGATCTCAACACACAAAACTTGGCAACAGTTAGCAAAGACAGAACTTCTTCATTTTACACCATTAGATAGTCCGCTACTCTGCATAATCTCTTAATTTTGAAACTAAACCACTCTATAGAATAGACTTAGTGAACATAACTCTTGCCCCTCTCTACTGCCAAGACCTGGATGTACTATCTTAAGTGCTACCTACCTCTGCAGAGGAAAAACCTTACTGACATATATGCCACTATGCACGGAAAAAGGAAAGGTCATCCTGAAAAGTTCATGCAATACAGATGAAACATGGAAAAACAAAAAAAAAAAAAAAAAAAAAAAAAAAAAGACAGGGAAGGGTTACACTCATTATAAATATATAAATAGTACCTTCAAATAAACACATAGCCAATGTACATTTATGAAGTGCAGATGTTGTTAAAACAAATCCGAATTTCCATGTTTACAGCCTCTAATAAACTTTTCTATTTAATTGGTTTTATATTGACTTTCTGTTTCTCTGCAGATCTTACAGGTGAACAAGGTGATGTCCATCTTGTTTTATGTGATATTTCTTGCTTACCTTCGTGGCACCCATTCTACCAACATGGATCAAAGGAGTTTGCCAGAAGATTCAATAAATTCTCTTATTATCAAACTCATTCAGGCAGACATTTTGAAAAACAAGCTTTCAAAGCAGATGGTAGATATTAAAGAAAACTATCAAAATACAGTGCAGAAAACAGACCCTCAGCAAGACATAGATGGAGATGAAAATGTGAAATCAGACTTCCAGCCAGTTATCTCAATGGACACAGACCTCTTAAGGCAGCAGAAACGCTACAGCTCTCCCCGAGTCCTCCTGAGTGACAACACACCCCTGGAACCGCCACCGCTGTACCTCATGGAGGATTATATTGGAAATTCTGTGGTGGTGAATAGAACCTCCCGGCGTAAAAGGTACGCGGAGCACAAAAGCCACCGAGGGGAATATTCTGTTTGTGACAGTGAAAGTCTATGGGTCACGGACAAATCATCTGCAATTGACATTAGAGGACACCAGGTAACTGTTCTGGGAGAAATTAAAACAGGCAACTCTCCAGTTAAGCAATACTTTTATGAAACAAGGTGTAAAGAAGCCAAGCCTGTAAAAAACGGCTGCCGTGGCATTGATGACAAGCACTGGAACTCCCAATGCAAGACATCCCAAACTTATGTTAGAGCACTGACTTCAGAAAACAATAAACTGGTAGGCTGGAGATGGATAAGAATAGACACCTCCTGTGTGTGCGCCTTGTCAAGGAAAATAGGAAGAACATAGATCTGCATCTCTTTGCTATATAAATTATTACTTTAAATTATATGATATGCATGTAGCATATAAATGTTTATATTGTTTTATATATTATAAGTTGACCTTATTTATTAAACTTCAGCAAATCTACAGTATATAAGCTTTCTCTCTCATAAACAAGAGTAAAGGGTGTGTGCCTCTGCTGTGGGCAACTCTGGGTTTTTTAGACTATGTGACACTGCTTGTTGGCAGCATACCATAACCTTACTGTAAAATCTGTGTAAAATCAGTATTTTTCATTCAGTATTGTCAAGCCAGTGACTGTCATTTAGTAAACTTGTTAAAAACCAGATCAATGTCAAGAGTTGTGTACATACTTATATTCCCACCTTTATACATTCATGTTGAATTGGATGCAGTGTTGACTCCTCACCACCAAACAGAAATGGACCAAAATACATGTTGTAGCCCACAGATGATGTCAACACTATAGACATCAAGTATCCATAAAATATAATTCCTGTGTATTATGCCTGTTTTGCCAGTGAAATGATCATTTTCCCTCTGTAAGCATTTCAAAATGACTGTTAATAATCCAGTAACTTTCATTTATGTTTTTGAAGCACATTTGTTTTGCAACTGTTTCTAACGCTGCCAGTTCTTCGTAGAAGAAACATGAAAAGAATCTAAAATACTCTTATCAGAAACTTACTGAAGCCAAGAACCAATCTGAATGGATCTTTAATGTAATACATAAAAATTATTTCTTCAGAATTCACTATTTATTTTGATCAGCATCTTCCTCCTCACTTATCTTCTGCTTGCATTATTGGATCATTCCTCTCTGTCTGTTTTTAAATTAGAAACAAATCTGATGGTGTCTTAACCTTAAAAGAGCCCTTGGCTTGGAAACTGTTGTAAAGAAAGAGATAATGTCCTGGCATGAATATCAAAGCCACACACCCTTACAAAGTTGTTATCTTCATCATTTTCCATTTTTTGCAGAGGGAAAAACATGTAGAATTGCTCAACAGACCTGGTACCTTTCATAGGGATGTGAAATAATACATCTTTTTCATCATTATGGTGACTAAAATCAGGTAGCCCATAGCTATAATGAAATTCTTCAATTATACAGGTGAGTTGTTACTTAGAACAGGTTAAGCACTAGCATATATACCTCAAACTGTTCCTAGTATTGTCATATAGGTCCACTGGGGCCAGCAATAATTACAGTACTTGAAGAGATGGTCTATTTTACATAAGCTGTATAATGCCCTGGATGGGATCCCAGTCCCATAAAAATAAGTAAAAGTCTTGCCATGGCTATCAACAGAATTAAGACTGGACTGCAGATATTATCTGTGTCTAGTTAGATCTTAGCACACAGTTAGGGCTGAAAAATGCCAGCCGTTGAAAAAACATTAGAGCTGCAGCAGTCTTAGTTTTTTTTTTTTTTTTACAGTACAGCTTTCACTTTTGTAGTGTTCAGCATCACAAATGACAATGAGATCAGAGCATTCAAAACCAAGGTGGTGGGATGCCTTTGTTCATACAGCTATCACTACTGGAGAACCAACTTTGAATCTGTGACAGGTCATCAGAGGCAGCAAATTGTGTGGTCTTCCCTAATCATTTATAAAGAGTGTTACACACTGCAAAACTAAGAGAGAACTGGAGCGGTCGCTCATGAGGTCAAGCACTGGAATAGCAGTGCCTCTGAAAGCCAGGTTGGAGCTTGTAGGTATAATTTTGCAGGGGAGGCCGTAAACAAAGGTTTTGAGAACCATCTCAATTTTCAACAGGATGCCAGTATATTTACCTCACAGGAAATATCATCACCCCGCAGTACTAAATCCTAACTTTGCTTCAAGCAAAAATAACTTCAGAGGTTCGATAAGAAGGCAATTGTTAAAAGGAGAGAATGCGTTATAACAAGGAACTTATTATCTAATATATTGGACTAGAATTTTTCCAGTGTTCTCCTTCCTTGGCAAACATTACAAAATAACAATAAAAAAATCCTCAACAGAGCTTTTGTTAGTTCTACTGGTAGGAAAGTTGAAGTTTTCAACTAAATTTTTCTGCTTAGGGAACAAGCATATTTTTGAGAGTTGTGTCCCACTGAAAATTTTTGCAAGTTAAAAGCCTGTTTTTATGTCATCAATTCTCAAATAAAGATAATTTTCAGATGCTGTGAGTAATTGAAAGCAGATATTGTCATAGAGATCTCCATGCTTCAATTCCAGATAGGTTTTTCTCCATATGAGAAGAGGAAGAGAGAAGACTAACTTAGCTCAGTTAAATCCCATAAATCAGAAACTACTTTATTTCTACAGTGTGGATGGCACACTTGCTTACATCACTGTAAATTCAGAGAAATTCTATTGAAGACAGGAGAGAAAATGTAAGTTTGTAACAATGTAAACAACATCAGAGTTGATCCTAATGCCTTTATTTCTGCTCATTGAAAAGGAAGGGATGTTAATTCTTTATAGGTTCAAGGAAAATGATTCATCATTTCCCACTGTAAATCTGGTAACAGAAACTGGTCTTTGACTCTTAACTTTACAAATGCACCAAGTATTTTACAAATGGCCAGCAAAAATGTGTCAGAATAACTACAATGCCTGTCATCTGAAACACATTAAATGAGAAAGAAGCATAGTGCATAAGGTTATTAGATTGGCTGCCTCTTTCCCACCCCAGTATAACAATGAACGGAAGTGTTACCCTCTGGATCTGATCCAATTTCCACTAAAGTCAATGGAAAAATTCTCACCTTCCCCAGTGGAAGCTGGATCAGGCCTTGAGCAAATTAAAAACCCGCAGATCTCAACCAGAGAGCACAGCAATCACACACATCAGTGACGCGCTCTTGTAAATCCTGTGTACGCATAAGATGCTGTATAATTTTGTAACTATTTTGTAAACAAAGCCTGTAATAAATTCGTTAAGGCCTAACTCTGTTTTCACTGTAACTGGAGATGGTTTTATTGTCAACTTCAGTCATGGCACAATGATTTCAAAGTCTGTATCCAACCTTTTTGTATGTGTGTTAAGTAATTAAGCAAAACATACATCTAGCAATGCTAGTTTAATTGAAGTATTCTAAAACCCACTCCCATTAGGCAGCTCAGATGCTCTGTCAATATTGTTTTGCCAATGGATCATTATAAACACACATTTTATTTAGCTTCTCCCAAACAACCGAATGCTATTCTGAAATTGCCTGTCTGTGTCAAACTGTATTTTCTCCATTTTTCCCTTAGTTTTTTTACAGTCCATTTAGTAACAGTAAAAAACGCTCCACTGAGGTTTTGGGAAACCATCTGCATTTATTTTATCACCTTTGAACATGTGTTTAGGAATGAAGTCTGTGCAGCAAGTTTACTGCTACCAAGAGATTTGTGCGGCTGCACCAGGAAGAAACTTTAACTGGACTGTACTGAGCGTCTGCTCAAAACCAATCTGTTCATACTGTTATTTCGATGCTTTAGCAATCCGAGTCTTTTGCTTGGCTATACATTGTGTATCTGCAGACAATACCAAACAGGAAACAAGTCTGATTGGGAGTTCCAAAATTAAAAATTTAATGATAATGACCTGTTGCATCTGACCTTTCAGAAAATGCATTTGTACAACGAAGTAAAGCGCATAACCACTCTTTTCATTTAATACAAACATTGTGGCAAAGTCAATGGGATCCTGTGTTCTCCACACTTGTTACTCGCGTATGTAATTCATCATGAATGTTTGGGGGGGGGGGGGAGAACGAGGAAGGAGGAGGAGCAGAAGAAGGAGGAGTAGAAGAGGATAACAGGCACTACAGCTTGTGTGTAGTAAAAGTCTATGCTGTGGGTTGGAGCGTTTTAAACTGTGGAGGGGTTGTTCTGAAATGCTTTGCCTGTATTTTGTTACAGCAGATGGCAGAACGATGAAGCAAGCACAGATGTAGTGTAAGAAAGTCAAGCAATATAATGATAACAAAAACTTTCAGTACTGAACGGTACTGAAATTCAGTACCACTGTAGGTTTGTGGAGTTCTCTGCAAGTTATTTCAGAACTCAGCAATGACATTCCTAGTTTAATTATTCAACTAAACTCTATGGCAAAAAAAAAAAAATCATTTTTATCTGAAACTTATTATATTCACAATCCGGATAATTTTATTTATGGTTTTTTACTCACTAGCTGTTTTGGTACCTCTGATGAACAGCAAATGGTAATGCTTTCCATGAAGGTCCCCAAATATAGATTTCTCTGCTGTTTTACTGCTGAGCTTTGAAGCCAGCGACACCTGAAAGCCATACATTCACTATGGAACTGGCCTTTTGATGTCATGACCTCATGCTTCCGGACATTTTGATCACAAGATCCTATTTTGGAGCTGTTAGCCACACAATTAGGTGAGATCATGACCAGGCTGCTCTAAATCACGCTTGAGAAGTGGCTATGAACACAGCGGACAAGGAGAAAAAAGAGATTGAGGCAACCCTAAGCCATATTTACATTCACCTTCACAAATCTGCTCTGCTTTCAATCTTGAGCTGCAGGTTGCATGATAAAGGACTGCACAATTAAGGGTTGCTTCTTGCATGTCCAAGGGTTGAGATGCCAGGTAAACCATTGACAGCACAGTTTCACAGATCACAGTTTTGCCTGCCCAGAAGAGTGCCTTATGTGAATCTGGATGGAACTTCTGTAAAACAGTGCTGTGACTGCTGGATGTCAGCTGTCTCCTTTCTCAAACACAGTATGTTGTTAGCATTTACGTGTGTCACAGGGAGAAGAGAACATCATTGATAAACCAGCTCCATCATTTGTAAATTACATTGAGACCATTTGACAGAAAACACTAATCTATCCAGAGGAGGATGTTAAGGAAGAAGGTAGAATGCTCCATTTCTCTAAGCAAAAATATTTCCATGGAAGGTGGGAGAAAATGCTGAAAAAACACCCAGAGAGTCATAGGTGTTGGCTGGGAAACATTTTGCAGAGACTTAGGAAAGCAAGGGAGAGAGATTGTTCAACTGTAACCCAGGATGAAAGGCTTTTTCCTGCTCTGATAAGGATTAATAAAATACCATGAGATCATCTAAAATTCAAAAGGAAAATGAACCTCTATTAATTGGGGTCAGTCCCACTGTGTTGATTCGGAATTAACTATGCAAACTGAGCACAGATGAAGTCTTGCTCTTGGTTAGCCCTCTGCAGCCTCTGTTGTCAGCATTTTGGACTATGAACCTGTTAAGTGAGGGCAGAATTTGGCCCAGAGGGTATTAAATCCAACTTAATGAACAAGGGAGAGCCTAAATTGAAAGCATTATTCACCACACAAAACCACCCAAGATTTTAACATTAGTGTCATGAAAATTGCTCATTACTTTGTCTAGTTCCAGGGATTTAGCTTTTAAAATAAGTTTTGGACTGCCTGATATGACCAGTTGGAACTAGATGATCTTAAGATCCTTTCCAAACCTAACTATTCTGTGATTAGCAGCAATTTACAAAAGAAAAAAATCCCAACAACTGTAAATGGAAGTATGCAGTAAAATACTGTTTCTAGCACTGTAAAAAACTTCTGTTGATTCCCATTTATGTTCTCAGTGTCTAAGAAGGGAATTTGAATACAAATCATGGTTTTATTTCACAGATGGTATTTTATATAATAAGCAGCTTAATTTACTGCTTGTAGATGTTTGCAGTGTCCAGCTTGTGTGGATAATAGAGCAGAAATATGTCTCTAAAGTTGCTGGGCAATGCAAAAGCTTCAAGTCCACATTTGTACAGTAGCTAGTTAATCTAAACATGTGAAAGTGACAGAATCTGCTTCTCAGGCTCAGAGATTAAACATGTTTTAAAATATTGAATGGCAGCTTTTGTCAAGTTATTACAAATACCTTGAGTCAGATTCATATGTGACACAGCCTGCTGCTCATATGGAGTGTAATTTTTTTAATCTTTGTTATTGCACAAATCCACTAAATGTGATTCCCATTAAGTTCAGAAGATAAAAATTTCCTCATTTCTACACCGCTGATAGAGCATGCACCATAACCCCAGAATATGAGTCAAATCGCAGGTCAGAGCATGACCCCTGAATTTATGTCCTGAGGAAAATACTTCCAGGAAGGAACTTTTTCTGTTCTGCAGAGAATGAGAGCTCAGCTGCCACAGCCACATTGTCCCTGCCATGATATCAGAAAGACCTATGTTTGAAGTGCTGAGGAGGCTAACTAGAGAGCTGAAGAGTAGAAGAAAATGGGATGGGTAGGGCAAGAATTATTACATTGGTTCCTAGAAAGTTAGACCCCTTAAACACACAAAATAGACTGTACAGCCACCATGATTTTCCTGACCTCAGGATCTGACTCAGAGGCACGTATCCCCTTGGTCAATAATCTTGGCTTTCTTGGATTCCTGAGACTTGACGTCAGGATATGGTACTTGTCCTAGGCTGGGGTAAAGGTGAAAAAAACCAACCTTCTCCCACCATAATCAAATAACAGCAGTTATGCAAATAGGAGTTCTCATGGGAACAGTTTTGCCTCAAACTCCCATGGGTTTTTTTTCCCGTTGAGGCTTTGCCAAACCAGCTGAAGATATGGGTTCCTGAGAAAGGCCTACTGTATGTAGTTTTCTCAGAGAGATACGAGAATTCTGGAGAATGGAAGTTAGACAGAAAGAGAAAAGTTCTCCTTTGGTGGAATTATTCAGTAGTCTATTTTCCCTTCATGTTTCTTCTTACCATGTTGGTGATCCACTATGAAAATATGTAGTGAAGTCTTCCAGCTTCAGTAGTAGATCTTGCTGCACGGAGCATTTATATGTGAGTGGAAAGGAAGAGCACTGGAGTACCACAACTGGATTAAGGAGAGGGGTTCAGCTGTCACTGTGGCTCCTCCTTTTCTAAATGGCATGGAGACTTGGGGCTGCCAGTGGCATGAAAACGAAGAGCAATAACAACATAGCTGCACAACACACTTCTGCATTCAAAACAGCCACGCGAGGTAGAACGTGAGGTCAATTCCATCATCTCACAGGCTGATCCTGGGACAGTTCCTACACTTCTTCCCATGGAATCTTTGAAAAGAAGGATCCACACTGCCATTTTATAAATGAAGTTTAAGAAATATCAAGGCAATCCTGCAATGATTTGGACCTGTTCACACCTTTTCCTTTAGTGAAAGACTAAAGAAGAAGACAAAAGTCAGTGTAGTTTTCTAAGTAATATTTACCCTTAAACAGTTTCACTTGCATCCAGAATGTACAGAAAAAGCAAGTCTGAATAGTTGAAAGGGTTTAAGTAATCCATATAGTTTTAAGGGGAGCCACCACAACTACAACTAATAGGTACTTTATTCTGCTCTCACACAGGTTTAATGTCAGTGTTCAGCAGGATTAGTCACATATTTTACTGATACATTAATGCCTGTGACATTTTGAAGCAGATGAGCTCTGAACTTGATCAGATTCTCAATTTCTTTATACCACATAGATGGTGCCTGTATAGCTACATGATTAATACCAATAATAGAATCATAGAAACGTTAGGGTTGGAAAGGACCTTAAGATCATCTAGTTCCAACCCCCCTGCCATAAGCAGGGACACCTCACACTAAACCATGCCTCCCAAGGCTTCGTCCAACCTGGCCTTGAACACTGCCAGAGATGAAGCACTCACAACTTCCTTGGGCAACCCATTCCAGTGCCTTAATATACTTGAGTGCTGCTGTTTTAAGCTTCTGAAGCCTAACTGGACTAGATGGAAGTCGGGTAGTAAGTCCCTGCAAGACTGGGGAAACATTTGACACTATAGAGGTACAAATGTTGAGGATTTCTAAGTCAAAACTGGAAGGTGTCTTTGGACTGTTAAGGTTAGGTGACACCACTGCTTTTGGTTTTGGAAGTGATAGCAAGAATACTTTATTAATGTACTAATACAGCTTTTGAAACCATGGCTCTTCAGTGAAAAGTACACAATGTAAAGGGAATGAGTGCAACAGAAAGTCTCAATAATGAAAAAATACCAAAGTATGTATTTTTACCATCAAAATACTCTAAGAGTAAAATCAAATATGCAGCTTCTGAACATTTACTAAGTTTTGAAGAAAAATCTGCTATAATGAAACACCAACTGAAGAATATTTTGATGGTAAATAAATTAGGCATGATCTTGCAAAAATAGAAAAGTTTGAATTATGACTGTTAATCTCATAAAGTATGCTAATCTGTACAGCTCTGAAGTAGATGCAACTGTGATGGAGGGAGCTTCACATCCCTCTTGCCGTTGTGGTAAACCCATGCCTGTAAACTAGAAGACAAAAGTGAGACCAGAAAGTGAACACTATAAAAAATTGTTAGGATATGTGCGAAGAGGAGATGATCAGACTGGGGGGAATTGGGATCTACAGGGAAATCAGGATGTGAAAACGAAGCTGTAGATGCGAATGTTTACAGATTTGTCTGAGTGTAATCTTGGTTTCATTTCAGGGTAGGACAGAGGCTTATACTCTTCCTTCTTTGAGTATGTTGATTTGCAGCTGTGAAATACAAACACCTAAAAAAAACCAAACCAAACCAAACCCAAAACTTCAGCCTAGAAAGCTATATAAATATTGGTTTAAAAGAAAAATTAAATTAAACTTGTTTTATATGTTGATAGTTTTAGTTCAGCTGCTTTGGGAATAAAGGATGAGAAGAGGATGTAATTGTTAACAATGCAGTTTGGTTTCAGAGCATTTGGATGAGGTTTCTTTTAATTTGTAGCTAACTTTAATTAACTGTGTGTTGGTTGTTTGGGTTTTTTTTTCCATACCTTCCCCATCTTTCTATCCCAATGGTCTTTAACTATGGAAAAAGTTTTGATCATGATTTGCAAGAAGAAAACATGACAGTCCTGGTGAAATTACATCAGCTCCTGCTTCATGATAGTAATTTCTCTTTTGCTGAGGATTTTTTACTGTCGCTGAATGTAAGTTTGAAAATGATTTCTTATAATCGCTACTTGAATTCCATTATGTGAATATCACATAACAGCAGTAGGACACTAGTTTCAAAGTCATTACAATTAACGATTATTTTACAGGTTTTTTTTAATCTTTGTAAAGAGAGACACACTGTGGTATAACAAAGATACAGACCCTATGGTTTCAATAATGACATTAATGTGTCTTCTGGAGAAAAAAAATAGCAGCCTAAAATTGCCTCCTCATATTAGAGGAGTCTGATGCTGCAGTAGCATGATTAAACAGCTAATCACTTCAACATAAGTTTAGGAAAAAACTAAAATAAAACTAATCTACTGGCATGGAATTCATATTGTATGGTAATATAAAACTATGCCCTCTAGGCAATGAATTTGTTTTCTTGTAACAATTTTTATTTTCACTTATAGGGAAGCTGTGTGAAAGAACACATAATATAGCAGGATGGTCAACCTTTTGTCAATTTAAGGCCTGCTATGCCCACTGCCTTGGTATCTAAACAAATATAAAATTATGAAAATGTTTCCCACTACATTTTCCAGCTTGCTTCATAAACATATCCCTAGCTAAACAAAGTAGCATGGTACTTCTCAAACTTACTTCAGTTGTTCTGTAGAGAATATGGGTAGATGTTTCAGCCATGTGGAAAGCGTCCCACAGAAGTCATCTCTTGAAAAAAGACAAAGTTGGGGTTCTATCTTAACGTTGGATGAGAAAGTTAACCTGCTTAGTAAGGTTCCATGGGGTATAGCCCTAGAGGGCAGCAGGACCCAAGAATGTTGGTTGATATTCAAGGATCATCTGTTACAAGCTCAGGAGTGTTGCATCTCAACTAGAAGGAAGTGCAGCAGGAGGGCCAGGAGACCTCCTTGGATGGATAAG
>JBCJKH010024199.1:0-20118 GCA_039877255.1 Loriculus beryllinus | reverse complement strand
GCACCAGCTACTAAGAAGGAGAAAAATTGACTGCTACTGCTAAACCCAGGACAGCAGTGCAGTGCAGTGTGTTTACTGTTTTATTGTCAGTTATCATCACTTCAGCAAGAGCTTGTTGGATATGGGAATATGCTGTAAAAATCCAAGCTTTGCATTGAAGCAAATCAGTTTCAAATCTGTTGCTTGCAACACCAGCCCACCCCACCTGGGGCCAAATTCCTGAGTGCAGCACTTTAATTTTACTTTATTTTTTTTTTCTGATGGTAAAGCAGTAGTGTTTGGCTTTTTTAGCACTGATAGGAGGTGAAGTGGTGAAGGAAGTTTAAATCAGTTTAAATGGTAAATTATAAACTACTGTTTACCCCAGTGTGATACTTTTTGTTTTTTTGGAGTCCAACTCAAATACTTACTGTGGACTAATTTAATTTATGTATCAACTGCTGTGCTTCCTCATTTTTAGATAAACATAAAGAACTTCTGAATTTGATTCACTTTCATGTGTACCAACCTTTGGATGACTTTGATATCCTTTTTATACCTTTTTATACCTTTTTATAATGGATTTTTCTTATGCTTGAGGTGGAAAATCATTGTCTAAAAAAAAAAATCCTAAACCATTTTAAGGGACATAAGACACTAAGTGAGAGGATTTACTACACAGTGTTTCTAATACAGTATTTTTGCATTTCTGGGTGTGTTACAGCATTCACCCTAAGAGAACTTTATGATTTGAGTGTTCAGTACATTACTGGATTACCCCCATGTATTGCTGTTGCCCTTTCCTAGTCATCTGAAGCTACCAAGTATTGCTCAGTTCTTTCTCTGAGTTCTGAAGAAGCCTTGGCATAAAATTACGAGGAAGCTTGATCAGGAGTGTGCATGTACTTGCCTGTATGTTTTTCAGAAGCAGAAAAAAGCTTTTGGTCAGCTTTTTCTTATTAGCTCTCAAATGATACAGGAGTTTTTCAAGCATTGAGGTCTCAATAACCTCTTCCAGTACTCAGGGATGAGAGTGTTCCAATTGTGTCTGAGTTTCTGTATAAACCTTTTGCCTTTCTTTCAGTCATCCTCCTTGTTTTGTTAAGTACTGCAGTTTTTTAGTGAGAAAAGGTGTCTTGAAATATGTGAAAGAATGCAAAAATATGAGTATTGTCATGTAGCTATGTGTATTTTTATATATTGGTGTTGGTGGTCATACTGGAATACAGAGTCAGATATGCAGGGGATTTAGGGGTGCTGCTGTGTTTCTGTCATTTGGAGAGGCGTAAACCCTCCTCTGGAAAAGAGCATGCTGAGCACAATTTCTTTTCTGAATGTTATATAAATGAATGTATGTATTTGACATGTTTAAATCCAGTTCTTTTTCACTTTAATTTTCTTTATCTTTTGTTTGGAAAAAGGAAACACGCTCACCATGAATTATATTCTGCATAGGCTACTGGGCGTAGTAAGAATGCAATAGAACATCACTTCCTTTTACATGAGTAAAACAGTTTTAAGAACTGTGTAAACCTAGCTGTCAGTTTACCAAGGTGGAAGTGATAAGTACTCTTAGACTTTACAGTCTCATAATTTACAATGACTTGTGAAAAATTAGGTTATTTTTTTTCTTTACTTTTGGCTGGGGTCAGGTGTTGGGTGGGTTTTGGTTGGTTGGTTGGTTTGTTTCTTTTTTGTCTTGTTTGTTGTTTGAGTTTTTGGGGGGGGGGGTTATTTGGTTTATTGGTTGTTGTGGTTTGGTTTGCTTGTTGGTTTTTTGGTGTTTGTTTTTGTTTTTGTTTTTTTACTTTTCCCAGCATGATCCATGGATTTTTGATTGAAAAGCACTTGAAGAGAGTGTATAGAAAGCAGACAAGCTGTTTTTGTGGGTTTCGTTAATTTTCATTTGGAAGTAGTCTTAAAATGTCTGTATAAGTTAATTTTCTACAATTATGGGAAAAGATTAGCTTGGCCTCTATGCAGTTGTGCATTAGTGGGTAAGCATGTTCAAAATAAATGGTACATTTGCATATTAAGCATTTACAATATAGTTTATGTAGCAGGGGAAAGAACTGAAAATAGTGAGAGGGTAAGGTAAGTTGGCAAAATGGAACAATACCTATTAAAACAAATAAGCCTTAATTTAAAGTTAGTGATACCCTACACGGTGCTGTATTTTATTCCAACTCTTCCTTTTCTGTCTACTTGTCTGTTACTTCTCAGTATTCTTAGTTGCTCACATCCACCAGTTTTAATCTATAGCTTTATGTAACGTAATATCTCATTTTGTGTAAATATTCGATGTAAACTTGTGTCATTTAGACAATTATGCTTCCAGTTTTCTTTATATTCTTTCTTCTACATAATTCCATGTGATTTTCGGAGGTCCTGAGTGTCTTCATGTTAAAATGCTTTAGTGGGATCACAGACTGCAGTTACTTTCCTACTGAGTGATTTACATAATCTGCATATATACAGGTTTGTTAAATATGAGCTTGTCACACAGGGCACGTCGTCTGGGATCTTACGTGGTCTTTACATTTAAAGTAGGATCATAACTTATGTCTGTGTACCTCACCTTCATTTAGAATATTTGAAACCTCTACATTTTTGGGAGGAAAACAGTATTACTTCTTTATTTGAGAGTTTTGAGGCTGATCATATATCAAGCAACCAGAGGTTGTAGTGTCCTTATCTCTCTCTATATATTCTAGATTCAGATTTACCTACCAAAAAGTAACAGTTAAATCAGTCAGCCAAATCAGATACACAATATGGAGACGATGAATCTATGTATATGAGAAAAAGCAAGAGGCTATGCTGTGCATGTGTTGCTTTTATTATTTATCTGATTTAACAAACTACTTGCAGGTGTTTTTAGTTGTTCCGGAAGGGAGGATGACAGGGTGAAAGGGAAGTTCTGTGACACACGTGTTTATGTGCATGTTCCTCTTGGAAGAACCCAGTTACTCAATAGGGATGGCAGTCTTCAGTTTTGGACTCTACATATATTTCTGGTCTGCATGTGTATGTCATGCCTTTCTGTTGCAGTAAGGTTTTGTGGGTCTGGAGAGTTTTTAGAATTCAGTCAGTAGCCATAGTTGGAATAGTGGCACAATATGTGTTAATAAAGCCTAGCTTTTCCTCTCAAACATTTTTTCATGTGATACAGTTTATTTTTCTGGCAGATAAAGATACAATCTGGTTTTATATTTTTCCATCCTTCCAAAAACAAAACAACTCTTCCCTTTTAAAAAATATGCTCCAGTTGCTTATTTATTTAAAAGGTTCTCAGTTACTCACAGGTTAACTTTTTAAAGTTGCAGCATTTTATAAGTCTGAAATGATTCAACCAATTATGTTCTGAATAAACTTCTCACCATTATTGAATGGTTTGCTGTGTTTGCAGTGTTTGCTGGGGAAGGAAGGAATACTGCATGGGATCAGAGTGTTTTTGTTACCGACAAAATGATTTAAGGGAGTTCAGTACTATTTCTGGGTAGTGAAGCAGGCTAAATATGGTGTGGTACTAGCTTTCTCTTCTTTGCTGCCCTTTGTAGGGAAGGGTAATGTAACAATTCTATGGCTGATAATGAAGCTGAGAACCCCTTATTTTTCCTTTCTTGCAGCTAAGGTCTAAAGTGCCGCTCAGAAAACATACATCGTAGTTGTGTTCTAAGAGAGCTGGGCTGTTCAGGTGTGGTGTTCTTTCATAGTATGGTTTGGATTTGTTTTGTTTTGTTCTTCTTCAGTTTCTTTTTGTTTTTTTACCCCCTTGTGTCACTTGCTGACTCTATCTCAGTTTTCTCTAATAAGGGAATGGAGAATATGATTTGCTCCTGCAATTGTGGAGTAAAAGCTAAATGCACTCTTGATGCCATCTTTCTGTCTGTTCCCCACTCTGGATCCTGTGTAGTGTTGACAGGAATGATGATAAACATTCGCTGTCCCTTAACATGGAAGAGCCAATCAAAACCACAGTTTACTATTTTTTATTCTCTGCTGCTTGAATTATGTCCAGCAAGAAGGCAGACTTTGCCAAGCAGAGAGTAGTGCTTAAACTATAGTATTTTTAGGCATAAATACATGGTAGATTTGTTGTGGTGGTTTGTTTTGTTTTTAAGCTGGTGGTCATTATAAAACATTTTCCTGATCTAAGAAAATGTCATGGAAATGTCTTCAGATACTTGTTATGATTATTTGCTCTTGGAACATCTTGTATCATTGTCCCCTTAGCAGGAAAAACACTTCTGTCTCTTTTGAGATGGGCAGAGCCTTATATGTAAATTTAAGACGAATACTTACTGTTTGTGGTTATTGTAATAGCAAACAAAGATTACTGTTGCACAATGAGAGGATAGCAGAACTCCCCTACTGCAACCTTGCCTAATTAGGTGAAACTTGATCTAGCCTATCTTGTTCCTGTCACAACTGTGGCCTGTCTTGTTTCTTTAGAACTTCTTATCAGTGCTCGTCATTACTGCTTGAATTCATATGCCAGAGACCAAAAATACTCTGTTTAAGTAGTTTTTCACTGTAGTTGTGCACAGAAACTGTTCTTAGTTTTTAGCTCTACACTTTTTTTTTTTTTATTTGTTGCTGTTGATAACTGTCCACATGAAGAATATTTTGAGGATGGTTCTTCAGAATATTATAAAAACCTCAAAAGAGAAATCATGGCTGCCACAGAAGACTGGACTTAACTCTAAAAACTGGAAAAAGGACAGAATTAAAAAAAAAAAGGTGGGATTACATGGTTTTTTCTATCTTTACTGTAAAATGAAGCAGTTTAAATTTTTTTTTTAACTGAACAGTGTATCCTTATAATGGGTTAGAGCTTGTTTATGTGGAATTTTACTTGAAGATGATAGATTATTGTCTTAATGGCTTCTATATATGAAATGCCTCAAATCTTTGCTTTTACCTTGTATATGTTGTTTGATTTTATCTTTTTTTATTATTTGTGGGTTTTGATTCCGCCAAAGTGGAGATCTGAGAGTAGAACAGAACAGCTTCTAATTTTTAAATCTGCCATTTAAAAACTAAAGGTATGCCCTGGAAAGAGTTATTTTCTATTATGTGCAGTTTCCACTGTGATGGAAGGAAAACCCTACAAACTGCCTGTTGAATCCCAAAGGATGTATTCACTTTTCACTAGTTATATTTTTGCCAAGCCAGCTAACATGACATCTAAGATTGAATGGTTGGTATTCCCGGAAAGCAATACACTAAACAATCAGGATTTTGTTAATACTTTCCGCTCTGTGGGAGAAAGCTGTGGCAGTCCCTTCTTGTTTTGCTCTGTTGAAAATAAAAGCAAAGAGTTGTGCTGATTCCAATTGCGATTTCCCATATGGTTTTGTGTCTGTAGATCTTATAAAAGTTGCTTCTTGTTTGTAAAATTAAAAAGTGATGTTCAGTGCTGCAAATCACCTTTATTAATTGGGAAAAAGTACAATGTCTTTAGTAAAAATACTGTGACGGTTATTTGGTTTTGTTTTGTGGTTTAACTTTTTTGGGGATTTTTTTTGGTGTTATGTTGAAAAGCTGTAAATGAAAAGACACAAATGTCTGTCTCTGTATCCTGTAATTTTTTGATGATATTATTTTAATGCAGTAGGTAGCTCAGGCTTTTCTGGAATTCAGTGGATTTTTGGATGACTTTGCTGTAGCTGTTGACAAGGTCGAACACAAGACTGTAGAAACATCAGCACCTCCCTTTCCTTAACCTTGGCCAAAATATTTTCAATTATTTGGGAACACTCAGTTCCGTGATACACGTTCTGTGGGATGCTTCTGTTTGTGGATTTTGAAGATTAAGGTTTCTTTCAGGAAAATTAGCCCAAACCCTCATGGTTAACCCTGCTCTTCAGCTTTGCCTTGTGTTGTCAGAATGAGCTTTATTTCAAAGTAAATTATAGTACTGCTAATGCAAATATGCAAAAACCTTGAATAGATTTTCACCTTGTATCACCCTCCTGTTTTGTTTTTTTTTTTCCTGTCTGGAAAGCTGAGATTCTTATGTAATAAAATGATTTCTGAGGCTGAGTCATCTTGGATTAATTTAGTTTTTAACTTATTGCCAGTTCACCTGAGTATACTGCAGATTTTACAGTTGTGTTGTTCTTCAGCAACGTCTTCCATAGTGATTTGGAAACTAAAATATCTAATAGTATTTTTTTAACATATGATTCTTATCAGCTGATGGAATGGGGAGTTAATATTTTAGAACTGTTGTTTCAAGCTTGTCGTGTATTTGTAGAGTGTTAGCTACTTCGGCAGCTGTCAAGGATTTAAACCTCTGAGCATTGGCACTAGGTTATGTTTGTGATATTGTGCATTGGGAAGCAGTGGTTGTGCCACAGCGATTCCTCCTCCTTCTTCCCTAGGGGCTGTGGTGCCACTCTTGGCCCTGTACTGGGTGGCCTCACTTAAGGTTTCCAAACCATTTGGTTTGGAGGACCCTGGGTTGGAGATGTGATGACTAGTAGAAACATGGGCATCATGTTTATATTTTATCAAAATAGAACTGTCAGAAATAACAGACAAATGGACTTCGGGAAAGATGACTGCACCGATGTAGCTGTTGTTTTGATCTGGAGTCTCGCTGTCTCCTGAACTTCTGACTTTTCCTGCCTATTACTGGTGTTCCATGCCTTTGCAAATGCAGTGTCTGCTGCATTTTTCTAACGAATTTGGCAAGAATCCGTTGTTCAAGGAATTCTCATAACAGGCCTAAACAGCTACTAAAATACATAGTTATAGCAAGGATATCTGCTATTTCTTAACTAGATTATCAATTGCTTTTACTTTTTTAATAAGCAGCACAGAATTGTTGTACCTACTTTTTACTATATCTTTCAAGATACCTTAGATAAATCTCATTGAAATGAGGCAGGCAACACTAGAAAAGGTTTGTCATCCTAAGATTCACAAATAAAAAATATTCTAAAAGGTAAAAAAGAGTATCTTTAATGAAGCCAGTAAGTGTCAGAAAAACGCTAGGACTTCCTGCCTGCTGGGAAGACCAGTCTTCTGTTCTTGGCTGATAGATAGCAGGGCCTCCTTTGCCATCTATTATTAGAGAATACTAATCAGCAGGGTAAGAATATTTACTTATATGTACTGAGTTGTCATGAACCTTGTAAGGGGGTTAGGAAATGCAGCATCAACTGGTCAGTTTTTCAATTAGAGTTTCCGACTTCCACCTTTTAATAACAGTTGTGTATATGATAAAAGATAGTGTACAGTCCACAGTCTTTTAAACAGTGGAACAGCACAAAATTTCAAAGCCTTGTTCTGGAAAGAATAAAAATCTCTCCATTTATAATGTATGTTGCCTAACACAGAAATGTGCTCAGCAAGAGCTTGTCAATATACCTGAAATTATCCCCCTGTTTAAAAGACTTTTACATGGTAACTGGTGTCTTGACAGTCCTTTGGTAGAATTATTTGCATCAAGGAGAACAACAAGATCTCTTGCTGTTTCTCCAGATGTAGCAATTTAGGAATCAAGCCAACAGATAATACGATTCAGGGATGTTGAACTCATTCTGTGGCAAGTGCCAAATTACATTTTCCACTAGAAAACATCACAAGAGGCATGTTTTACAGATTTTTCAAACTTCAGGCTGTGTTGCTTTAGCTAATGCCGTTAAATATTCCACTTGGACAGATTTCCGTTTAAAGTAATAGTTTTGTTTGTAGTGCAACCTCTTTTTTTTAAACTTTTCCCTTTTCAGCTGTCCCCCTTTTCCCTTCTATAGCCAGAAGTTTACTGCCCATCTTTTAAATTAATTTGTCCAAATCTCAGCTTCTGCTTACTTCTGACAGAACCATCTGAATCTAAAAGAAGGCATTCTGATGTTGTGACAAACAACAAATGGCTTCTATAAAGACAACGTCTGGAAAGCTGGCAGTAGTTTAGTACCATGGATTGACTGTGACTTCTGGTATAACAAAGCAGAGTTTAAAATCTGATCTAGGATTATAATGTCTAAATGATCATGTCGCTCTTCTGTTGTAGGCAGATGCTAGAAATGTAGCATTTGTTAGGTCAGTTGTTTTTTTAGCCCTATTCATATTTTGCTCCTCACAGCTTGTAGAATACCCATTGGAGTCTGTGAGTTGCTTGTATTGTTTACCCAAGTGAACTTGTAGTTGCTATTGTTTTCATTAGGTATTGTTTTCCTAGAGCTCTGGATGTCTTTCAATTAACTAGTACAATACCTTTCATTTAATAATCTGTGGATCTATCTTGTTTAGTTGAATATATTAAATATGTGATGATAGCTGCTGTTTCCTTCCTCTTTCAAAAAAGTTGGCTTATTTCTCTGCTGTACAGAAAAGCTCCGCTACTGAAAGAGGCTTCAAATTCTCCATTTACAATTAATGCTGTAGCTTTTTATCTTTCAGTAACAAAGAGCGAGAAAGCATCATAAATATCCCTTCAGCAGATGAATATCGAGATGTAGGGTTTTGATACAGTCTGAATTCTGTTGAACACCTGCTGTCACATATGAAAGCACTCACTTACTGGGGAGGGCAGAGGCAACAGTCCTGAAAGTCCTGCAAGGAAATGTCTGTGGTTTTTATCAGTTCTTTAAGCCATTGTATACATGTCGGCCTTATAAAAATGTAGGGAAATACTGTTTAAGGATTCCTTTTAATGCTGTGCGTTTATATTTTTATAATAGAAGTTAAAAAAAAAGTCATTCTTGTGCTCTCACAAGAGAAGTAATTTTATACCCCTCCAATAAATGTTGGTACAACCATTGTCTGACAAGACTATTGTGGTTTTTTTCCTCTTGGCTGTGCTTCCTGTACTCAGATTGTCTTGTGCGGAGCCTGATGAGGGTGTTCTCAAAGTGTATCAATTTTATATTTTTTCAGTGATTGCAGACCAGCAATTAATGCAACTTGTGTACAAGCTCGTGCAGAAAATACTTCTGTGAGATAAGTATAGCTTAGGTACATTTAAGCAACATTCAATTTTCAGATTTGATCAAAATTGCAAATGTTAGCTAAGACTAATATTAGGTTGTTTGTATTTTAGAGTAACCTTATAAATCCTTAAGTTAATCACCAGTGACAATTACAGATTTAGTCTTTGTTAGTAGCCCATAGCTGAATTCTATACATTTTTAGTGTCTGAGACTTGTTTCCAATTTTATGAATTCTTTTGCAGGCCATAGGGAGGCAGTTGGCTTCAATTTGAAAGTGTACTAGGAAACATGCTGTTGGTTTCACAAGTCTGCATTTTAGCAGAAAACTATACTCATTTCTGTATTCTCTGCAAACTCAAGTCTGTGGTTGCACGGCCTTTTTGGATTTTACTAGTAGTCAAAAAACATCACTACGCTCTAAATTTTGGCCTGAACTCAAAGTTTGTACAGCTTGGATGCGAGGAAATGTATTCAGAAACAGGGAAATTAAGCACAGTTATTTCTCACCCCATAGAAAGGGAAAATATATTAAATGAGAGAAATCTCCTGATGAAAAACTCAGTAATCGATGATAAATTGCTCTATGTCTTAATGCTCTTATTTGAAAGAAGACTTTTAAGCACATTGCAAGAAATTACTCAACAGATCTATTTTTAAGAATAACAGCTTCATCTGAAGGTAAATTATTATTGGAACAAAGCATGATGGTGAATAACTTGTTTATTTGATTTAAATATTTATTTTTAATATAGGAATGTGAAATGGTTTAATATTATTACTGTTTTTCTGGGGTTTATACATAACATCAGGGATTTATTTGGGTCTTGTTTGCTCTGAAATCTCAACAGTATATAAAGAAATACTGATAACTTGAGTCAAGAATGTATCTTTACATTGCTTTAATTAAAACAGTTTTGTGGTTATAATTCCATAGTCTGGTTACTTTTTAAAATGTAATTGCTTATAGCCTCACCTAATTGACTATATAATCTTAAAAAAGGGTGGTGTTCATACTGCAAATAAAGTTACAATTCTGCTTTAGTGCTAGAAATACGCAACTGGAATTTCTACAGCTGTAGCGGATGCAAGATTTCTGTAATGGTAGGAATTCCAACAAGCACACTTGTATGAGGTAATGGATAATATGTAGTTTTTTTCTCCAGCCATTCTACGTGGTGCAGAGTTGGGCATATTAGTATGTCTTGTTACCAAAGGTTTGATTTTTTCACTACTTAGCATTTTGCCTGCGCCTGATTTTGCAATTTTTCGAGTAACTGAAAATCCGTATTTGTTTGATGGGACTTTGACATTTTATTAAGATACGGTTTTGGACATCTCAGTTACCCCTCTATTGTAGTAGCATTTTAAATACAAGCTTTTTGGACTATCAAGTCGGCGAAATCAAGGATGAAAGTTATTAAAACTTCTTGAGAGATATTAAGTTCTCTACTCTGCAAGAGAGGTTTACTTTGAAGATGTCTTTTCTTTGCTCTCTCTTCTCGTCTTGGAGTTGGAGGCACCACTAAGTTCTTGGAAATGTCAAAGCAGAGGATTGAGTGGATGTTTTGGAACTCTTTATTAAGGAGAAATGCATGGTGAGAAGATAATGCCTTCCAATTTCTATGAAACAGAAGGAATGAAGTTGGCATTTCTATCAGAAATGTGTTTTGTACTTTAAAGTTCACTGTGTGCCAGCCTTTTAATAACAAACATTTCATGTATTTGAAAAGTCTGATCACTGTTGGAAGAAGCCTTTTTATAGTTTCTTACTATAAAATATCTGAACATATTCTTTACACAATGAAATGTCTAGGTTGGTTGAAGGAAAAAACCAACCCACAACCAAAAAAATTAAAGGTAAAATCTAAGAGGACTAAACAGCAGTGTGTGAATTTAGCCATGTTAATCACTCAGTATATTCTTAACTCATAATCACATGCTCGATAATTCTTGAATTGGCAAAAGTTCTTTAGTATCTGTTTCTTTAGTATCAGATAGGCATTCCTGTATCTAGATTTGAGTAACAAGAGCAATGGATAGCACAAAGGGAAAAATTAATGGTTTTAATTTTCACAGGATATGGTTGGTTGGTTGGTTTTGTTTTTTCCCTTTTTGTTCACTACTTGAATGATCTTCTAGCCTCTCACAGATGTGATTTTTCTAAATTACTTTACTCTTGTGGACATGAAACAGGTTACATGAAGGAAAAGTAATGATCGTCTGATCCACTTCTGCCAGAAACTGTGGTTTTGAGTGGAAGTGTGTGTTAAGAACCAGTTACATGTAAAGTAAAAAGCCAGCTGAGTAATTTCCCATCTTCATCACCAGAAGTCACTACTTCTCTTTTTTCTCATTGAATATATGACCATAAGAAAATAATCTTGGTCTTGTTGTAAATTCTAATCTTTCAGCATGTCCTGAAATAGTATTTGTCTGATTGCTTTCTGGTGGGATAAATAATTCACTTTCCTGCAAGCAGGATTTCAGGAGATACATATTTGTATGGACTGTGTTATTGTATTTGCAATATTTGTTGTATCAGCTGTCTGAGGTAGTAAATTAACTTTAAAGTAAATTAACTGCATAAGGCAGTGGAAGTGTGGGTGTACAATTTATTCAAGCACCAGTGTTTCAGGTCTTGGTAGCGTAAGTTAGTAGTTGAGTAAGATGTATTTCTTGTCTTCATGAAAATTGTTGTTAAAGAGAATCTAATTAAATATATACCTGTTCTTTTTAACTGGGGATACTGGCTGAAGACCAAAAGGTTAACTTCTTTACTAAAGACTGTAGAAAAATAGTGAGGAAAAAAACTTCAGTGTTTGGAGTTTTAACTTTTTAGGCTATTTCAATGTGCTACGTCAGCTGCCATCTGGTTTTGTGGTGCTGGTTTAGATTTTATTCCAATCACAAGTATTTGCATTGTACTAGAAGAGTGCAAATGAAGTTGCAAAACTCAAGTAGGGAAGGTAAGTTGGTTCTTAGGACAGCCTGAACAAATTTGTCTAGAACAAAGGACATCAGACTCATTTTAAAGATTGTTTCTGTATAATAGTGTGTAAAGCATTGAGTTGTGGCCTTGTGGGATCTCTGCTGTGGTAGACAAGATAGGATGCATCTCTGTTGCACAGCTCTTGGAACCCTGGTTTGGAAAGAAATAAGAGATGAACTAGACTGAGAAATCTAAATAGACAAAGCAATATTTATGAGCCTGATTGGCAGCAATTCTCAGCATATCGACAGCTTACTTGTGTTCAATGTGTTTTGTAGCCTGAAAAGCCAACGAGGGTCTTCAAGGAAAATAATGAGGTTGCTTTGCAAGTGCATATAGGGCATGATGGAACAACACAGAAGAAAGCATAAAACCACCTGTTTAGGACAAGGAGGGAGGAAACTGGTGTAAAGGACTGATTCAGCATCAATTTCTTGATATGGCTTGAAAAGTTATAGGGAAGAAGATTCCACTTCACAATGGGGAAGTGAAGAGCAGTAAATTATGCTTATCAGGACTGACACAGAAAGGCAGTGTGGTCAAAGCCATAGGTATGAAGAATGATTTTTGCTGTTACAAGCATCATGAGTAAAAAAGGCACACCAGTGAAAAGCTGGGAAACTGATAGGCAATTGTTCAGACTCTGAGAGCATTAGCTGATAGGAAAAAAACCCCTATTTTTATATATTGTGCAGGAAAACTGGAGATAGATTTGAGACTCAAGACAGAAAATGCTTGGTGTCAAAGATGTCTGTATTATAGCTCACAGCAGTAAGTACCTGTGTGTTGTTATGAATATGAAATCTAGGGAGTCATTGGAGAAACATGGCTAAGGACTTAGTGTTACAGCCATATGGAACTTGAGTTGATAGGCAGGCATTCACAAGAATTGTCTGAAGATTGTCAACATTTTAGCTTCCTTAGCAAGAGATCAGGGCCAGAAAGATAAAATTGTGTCATCTCTATGGATGACTCCTGTTGTAATTTCTGTAGGTGACATTATCCAGCTGTAAAAAGAGATGGTAGAATAAGTGAGGATAAAGATCTCGTAGATTTAGCCCTCATTTCTACCTCCTGGAGAAACTGCCGGGATGATTGTGTTCTTCAAATAACACAGGAAGTGTGGTTGGAAGAGGAGAACTGGGACAGGAATGAAGAAAGAGGAGACAGCATTCTAAGTTGTACAACTACTGGACTTCTCAGTCCAAGCATCTCTTGGACAGAGATTTGGGCTCTGCTGGTTCTGAGGCTCTCCTAGGAAGAGGTCATCAGTAAGCTGAGGACTGAGATGACAAAGCAGTTTTGAAGGCAGGTTGTGATGTCTGATACAGCTTACCTTGCATGGAAAAGACCTGAACTGTGAAGAGGTATACTAAAGTTTGCAAGGAAGTTAAAAAGAAGAGTACAGAAAGATAAGAATTCATAAAAGTTGGAGTAAAGCCATTGGTTTGGTAGCAGGAGCAGTAGAGAAGAGTAACAGAAGACATCCTTGTGTGGGTTGAGGAGGAGGAGGGAAGTCTAAAATTTGGAGCTCGGTGTTCACTGTGAAGAAAATACATGATATAGAAGACCTGAGGTGACTTGCTCATGAATGTCAGATTGATTCTGTTGTGTGACATTGTGTCCAGTTATTGAAAATGTTGAATGATCAAATTGAGGAATTATCAAAGAAATACCGCAGTGGTTGTGATCTCATTGACACAATGGGTTTTATAGTTGATGCTATTTAGGAATTAAATCCTTTGATTAATTATTTTTAATTACCAGTTCTCCTGTGTCTTAATCTTTGGCTGAGAATGTTTGATAAAGCTAATATACTTCAGTGGATGTACTATGTATTTCATATCTATGCTTCACTCTTATTCTTCAGTAGCAAATTACCAGGCTCCATCACTGCTTCTTTGTATTTTATCTCTATGAAATACCTCTGATTCTTATTCATCCCCACCACAAATAGGGACAGATACTACACTAACTTGAAAATCTAATTATTATTGCAATATATTAATAATGTTCAATATTTTGAGTCTGCTTGTGTATGTTTCAGGACATGCAGCACAGTATTTCGGTTCCTTTGGTATTACTTGGACAACCTAGTAAAAATAAATCCTTAGCCAAATTTGGCTGTATGCCAATAGCTGGCTACAGCTCCTTGCTTCCTCATCAATGAGATGCCTTTCCCTGGGCTGTCCAGTAGATGATACTGTGAGTGACATCCAGCCTTGCAGAAGGCAGTACTTCTGATGCACTGTAAGCTGAGAAAATCATTCAGTCTGTTGGAGATAACAGCAAATTTTGGTGTTGCAAAGGGGACTGTTGAGTTTATATAGTGGTTGAGGTCTGAATTTATGGAGAATTTACAGAAATCTATGGGATAATTCATACCTCCTAGGTTTTTCTTTCATTTTGAGCCTGTCTGCAGATGCAGGTAGGTAATCTGGAATACATGACACAAGTTCTCTGGGCCAGTGTTACCTTTACAGCAATAAAAAAAAAATCAAAACTGTGTAAAACCACACGATGGTAAGCCATTGTATTTATCCTTTCATGATAAGATAACAAGTCTTTCAGACAAGTGATTCAAAAGCAGTATGCATCATGACTTCTGTAAAGCCAGGGTCTCTTGGTATTCTCATAATGTTGGAGAAACTTGGGTTTTATTTTGAAATTACTATCACATTATAGAGAAAGACTTACAACACTGGCATTAATAACTGTCAAATTGATGGTGTTCAATTTAACTTAATTTACTTTTTACATGTTCCTCAAATTTAGCTGCAGAGGAAAGAGAAAAAAAAGGTGGGGGGTAAGGGTTTTCTGTCATCCCTGTGCAAGGAGAGCTAGTGGATTTAAATAGTGGCAAGGAAGGCTCTGGCTAGACTTTAAGAAAATTCTCATTGCAGCAGGAATCCTGGATTTCTGTAGTGGATGGTTCAGGGAAATGCTGGAATTTCCATCGTGAAAGGCTTTTCAGAACAGGTTAAACAAGCATCTCTGCCGAATAAGATAGGTATAGTTGATCCTGCCTGAGGCCAAGAGGCTACAGCAGGTGACCTCTTCTAAAGCCCATTGTTTTATGTTCATATATGAATCTTCTTAAATCTAAGATCAAATTGCATTACTAGATTCCACATCAGATATTTATTCTGGAAAAGATTCCACAGCAACTGAATATTCAGACTACATCTGAATCTTCTACGGAGGAAAAATAACATAGTGCGCTGCTTTATAGTAGGTGGTTACAGGCACTTTTGTTGCTATCTGTGGCTGCATCCTATAGTTCCTTCTATCTCATACCACAGTTTTTTCTATAGCTTCCTTTAATGCTGCTGTTGGAGAAACCTGGAGGTGAATTTTAGTATACACAAAGCCCTGGATGACTGTTTCTTGTGTTGTAGTTACTTGAAAACTATAGGATACAAACTTGGCAGGCTGAGAAAGAATAGAAGCATGGACTGAAATAGCCTGGAGGACTGATGAGGAGACTGAGAGCTTGCAGCCTGGACTTTCTTGGAATTTGTCCTTGGAATTTGGAATCTTATTGACTGCTCTTTGCCCAGTATCTAGCTGTTACTAATGCATATCCCCAGTTTGGTACATGTATATGTCCCACAGATAAAAGTATTACGAATGTTTTTAAGAATTGCCTATGCAAATTGAAGCACAGCTCTGCTTAAGTGGAGAGTGTGCATTTAATGAAGAGCTTTAAAATAATCAGGTTTAATCTTTGTGACTCAACATGTGATGCCACGTTTTATTTACTGGAAAGATGTGAAAGAACTTTCTTTGCAGACAAAATTTTGTCACATTCTGTAGGGACATATATTATTGTGGTGTCTTTGTCTTTTTAAACATCACATTATCTTTGTTCCATCTCAGTTTACAGAAAAGTATTTTGACTACAGATGGGAAATTAAAGTGCAGAGAATTAAAAGCACCTGTTTAAGGAGGTGCTTAGAGTGCGGTGTCTTTCAGAGGCTTTAGCGTAATGTAGGAATACTTGCCTTTGAATGCAATGTTTATTGGTACTCAATGCAGGAAAAAGTAAATCACTTTAGCACCATTGTATCAGCACTTTGTTTCTTGGTAGAAAGTTTTTTATCATTTCCTTTTAACGAGCCCCTCCGCTGTTAACTGTACACTTTCAGCATTTGAAGTAAATTACATGAGGGCCTACCGAACAAATAAATGGACAATACTGCATAAGGCAATGGACCTTAATAAGGGGAATGTAGCAAATGAACATATTAATGATCATAACATAATATGTAGGCACCAAGGGGGTGAGGTGGGTTAACTTAATGTAAACAGGTTTTGAGTGTTTCACTTTATGGCAAGTAAGTCCTGCTAACATGAAGAGGGATGGGGTACCTCTGGGTAGATGTTTGTGCAGACATGCATTTAAGGTGCAGCAAGGAACTGGAACAGAAGTTTGTGGCAGCCCATAGTGCTAGGCTTTTTCCTTTATAGATTTCACCCCACTTTTCCTTCTTTATGTTTTCCTTGATGTGAAGTCATTGTGAATGTTGTAAAATGTGGGGGTAGGGGAAGAAAAGTTACTTTCTGGTTTTTGTCTACTTTCCAGCTGGAATGGCTGGGAGCAGTTACTAGAGGAAAAACAGTATCTTGATGTTGTAAGTTTGAGTGAAGAGAGCACAGTTAGTGCCACTATGGCGAGGTTGCATCTACATCTGATGAACAGAGCAAGCTCAGGGGGTGGAGCCAAAGAGGTACAGATAGAACTGACTTTTCAGAGGTTTTTAGCTCTAGCAGGTATATTGAAAAAATACGACTTGACAAACTGTAACTTCTCCCCCCCCAGGTTTTCTTTAAAACTCTGAGGCTTACCATTTAACCAAGGGTTTGCAATGCAACCAAATATTAACTATCTTCAGACAAATTGCAAGTGACATCCATCATGCAAAGGGTTGCCACCTTCAGGTTACTTTGCTGAAGTACGAATTCATTTGCAACATTGAAATGCTGTAATTCCAAGCATCTAACATAGCCAAAACTTGTTCCTTCTGTCCCAGGTGTATTTTCAGACAGAACTAAACCATTTCAACTGAAGCTTTTTTTTAAAAAAAAAAAAAGAAAAAAAAAACCACCCCCAAAAAGTCAATTCAGTGACCTGTCAAAAAAATTCGACACAAAGGAGTAAAGCTTTGGCAAAGTTACAAGAAACTGAAAACTACTTTGATGGACTGTGGCAACCAACCATAAGCATACATTAGCACTTACAGGGGGATTATAAATCTTAGCCATAATCTTATTCTTGGCTTTTTTTTTCTTTCTTTAATATTCTGCTACTTTTTTTTCTTTCAGATGATATTAACTGTGTTTCTGAGCAACAATGAACAGATTTTGACAGAAGTTCCAATTACACCAGAAACAACCTGTCGTGATGTAGTAGAGTTCTGCAAAGAGCCTGGAGAAGGAAGCTGCCATCTGGCTGAAGTGTGGCGTGGAAATGGTAAGTAAAGTGTTCAGTGGGAATTGATTTAAATATATGTACCAATTATAAAAAAGGTAAGACCAACTTTTCAATATTAATGATTTCAAATGATACTTTTTTTTCCTAGCAAACTTTGATGCAAAGCATGGTAATTCAGTATCTGTAGAGATTAATGCAAATCTTGACTTACTTTTTTTTTTCTTCTCAAATGGAATATTTGATGAAATGCATGCTTAAGATACATTGGTGTTCTGTATTTCAGTTTTTCAAATTACATAAACGAAGTATACAGTATCCCCACCATGAAAAGAAACCATAAGGGGGTGTTTGTGTGTATTTTCACTTCTAGAAGCCATTTATTTCACAAATAGGCATGCAGCATGTATCAGGTGGAGGGTATTTAAATTCCAATACAGAAGCTCAGTGATCTTCTCTTACAGTCAGTGGATGCCGATTACCACCTGCATGCTTTCAAATCCTGTTTCCTCACTTAGGCATGTGAACACAACCTAAAATTTATGAATGGGTATAGATCTTTTTCCTTCTTTGTCATGAACAGCAGATGTTCTGCAGACAGAATTGTGCCAGAATTGGACATAGTATCTCCAGTTTCTTTGTGAACATTTCCTCTCAAATATTTGATAACTTTCCTTGGGGCAGGTAGTAGTGCCCATATACTGTGTGTGTTACAGAATAATGGGATGAGCAGTTCTTTTCAGGAGTGCATGAAACCAGCCCTATTATATGTTCTGTTCCTAAATGGATTCTTGTGATTGCATATGTAGTACAACCTCCAGGTTATAGTATATCAATATATGGATGGAAATAGAATTGGTGGATGGCTGAGGATAACAGCCAAGTTCTTATCACTTAAGTTATTAAGGTCACCCCTGCTTAAGCTGTTTGTTGTCTTTTTTTATATGAAGACCAAGAAGATCATAATTTGATATTAAATTCTTAAATTTTACTTAGAGGGGGCTTATTTTGGTCAGGGTTTTTTTGTCAAATAGGCAAAATGGGCGTTATTCATATGCCTTTGGAGCTTTTAAATATTAGCATCTAGAATATTTTCCTCCTGGGGAAACTGTTCTTTTCTAAACTGTTTTAAGACTTTGTAAAGGGAGAGGATTCCTCAAGAAGCTATTTACTAACTGGATGGGAACTCAAATATCCCTAATATTTCCAGTCACTTCTCTGTGAAAGTGTACATATATGGTATGATTTGTTCTTCTGCTTTCATACTACTTTGGGGATGTACTTCTTAAAAAATATAGCGAATGTTGTCAACTAGCTTCAGAAAACTTCAGAAAACTGGAAACCAGAAAAGTGATCCACAGCATCATTGTGGGACACTTAGACCATGCAACTGTGGCAAATGCAAGCACATGATTTCTATAATAACTTATATGATGGAGAAAGTGTATTTGTAGATGTAATATATCTCAAAGTGTTAGATACATGAAACTAAAAGTTTCTAGGAAGTGCGAAGTAAAACATCTTTCAGAAGTTGAGATGGAGAGACTAAGACTAAATTTTGGGTATCTACCCTGTGGATTATGCATCTTTGGTCCCATTATAGTCAGTGGAGATCTAGATATTACTGTGAGTAGAACAGGGAGGTCACTGATTTCAGCTAGGTGTTACCTATTCCATTTTGAGCATTGGACCTCACCCAGTTTTCTGAAGTAGACATCTATATACAAACACCTCCATTCAGGAGCAGAGTCCTGCCCAAATCTTCTACGTATTGAATGGGTTTGTCAGTCTTTCAAAAATGGTTTTGTGGCTCCAAGTTGCTTTAAAAAGTTGCATGTAGGTACTTTCACAAATCTGACTTCAGTTGCTAAATACCCAAGGTCATAACTACATAAATCTGTTCAATTGAAAGTGTGGAACAGAAAAGACTGGAGAGAATGACAGAAAAAAAATTAAACACTTGCATGTGTTTCTGGATCTCTGACATGCTTGTATTACCAGCAAAAAAGATGTTCTGCACATTGATTTTAAATCTCTCTGACAGGAATTCCAGCACAAGCACATAAGCATTTTGTTTGTTGCTCTTAAATGTAGGATACTATTAATCCCCCCTCCATGTGTTGGTGGCCTCAGCTTATTGCCCCAAAGTGTGGGGTATATAAATTTGACATTGAAGCAACTTGATAGTTTGGGGGGTTTTTTTAATGATTGTTGAAATATGATAATTTTTCCCTCAGCTGCTGCTGAGAGCTGAATTGAACTCTTTCCCCTGAAGTTTGTAAAAATAGTTTTGCCTGGAGCAGAAATCTGATGTAGAAAACATGTCTAAACAGTTAAAACGCAACAGATACAACAAGAAAAAACTTAAAATATGTTTCTGAGTGGGAAGTGTAAAGCAATTTGCAACGAAATTGTGGCATGTTGTGCCAGTGAAAGTGTGGGGTTTTTTTTCTTCTATTACGCTGTCTCTGACCCCTCAACCCTTATCCTCAAGAGAGGGCTACAAATGTTTTTCAGAGGACATTTTTGAAAGTAAAATTAAAACTAGAAGTTAATACAGAAAATCATGGGTTGAATAAACACATCAGCTTTTGTCATACATCGTAAGTGGTCTTTTTTGTTGATAGTCTTTCTGTGTTGCACAGATGACTAATCATAGCTGTTACTAGGAGAGCACTGTCATATCTGTCCTCTTGTGAATGTGCTTAATTCCTCCATTCTGTAGGTTGCCACAGCCTCTTCTAGGTAGCCCCACTGAATAATACATGTGTACT